>JANAVB010007200.1:5691621-5719121 GCA_029216955.1 Iris pallida | reverse complement strand
TGTGGTTTTCATGATTTTAATATGGTTTATAACATGTCCATGTATTGGAAACCTAGTTTCGAGTTTTGGAAATTAAAAAGGCTAGAAACTAGGACATAATATCATTGGAAGTAGGAAGTTGTTGTGCCATATGTCATATGTACAATTAGTAATAATGATAAATTTTTTATTTAATGTGAACTCTTGGCTAGGCCTTGGTATTGCGGATTCAGCAGAGACTTGGACGACAAACAAGTATACCTTACTAACTTTTGTTCAATATATTTTCATGCATGTTCTCTATTTTACTGTTGTTTCTTTTCGTTATATTTTCATATTCATGTTGCTATTTTTTGCCCTCGTTATACGTGCACGTAAATTTATTATCTAATATTGCTTGTTTTATTATATCTTGCCATGTTCTTGAATACTACTTGAGATTGTCGTTGCCTATGCATTATTCCCTTACATAATTTGACTTAGACTTGACATGACTTGACTTGGACATGACTTGGCTTGCTTTGACTCATAGTTCTAGATGAGGATATTGTTATTAGGCATTGGCTATACTTGACCACTCTCGAGCATTAGCTCCCACAAAGCTGCAATAGAGACTTATTATAGGTTGTTAGCCCCCACAGAGCTGCAATCTATATGGCCGTTAGCTGCCACAGGGTTGCAACTTATCACAATTTTATTGTGGTCATGTTTATTAGCACGATTCTCGGTGTCATGGCATTTTATCCAATTTTCATTCTTGTATTGTACTTTCTTCAGTTTTATTCTTGTACGATTCAATGTCATTATTCTTGCGTGTTGTACTATATAGTAGGTTTGTATGTTATGTGTATTGCTACGTCCCTTATGTGGACCTGGTGATCTCTCTAGGTATTTGCTGAACTGTCATAGTAGAATTGATGGTTAGATGATGATTGCTTCTTCGGGATTCAGGTATCTTTATTGTATTCATTCGACATCATATTAACTTTTCGTCACTTATTTTTGCTGATATGGCCTAGTTTTACAAGTTCTATTCTTTGTCATGAGCATGTTCAGACAATTGTATTAAAGTCTGACCAACTTTATTATATATTGTCGATCTTAGTATTTTTTATTCTTGTAGAATTAGTGTATTACTGTTTGATCAGCATTGGTACACATGGTTCTCATATGAGATGATATTATGTGGATTGAGATATATAGTCAGACTTGTCAGTTACAGTTTGCCACGCCCCAGTCCCAAAATACACGGACTAGGCCACGTGGCAATAGCCAGCTACGATTCAAGCGAACTCTAGCCCAACTCGAATACGTATAAGCTGTCAAGATGAGGTAAAAAAATCTAAGTATCTTATAACATCCACAACACTAATCTACAATACTATAAATTCTGAAAGAAAATAACTGTGGAAGAATGACAAAAATGCATCAACTAACGATACCTGAAATCCCCAAGAAGTATCCGTAATATCCTATATCAGATCTCAGCGTATACCTGGAAGGAAACCAGGTCCTCAGTGGGACGTAGCAAGATACATAATATACATGCCGAAATAAAGTACAATAAATAACATATGAAGGGAGTAAACATATGATCCAGGAACGGGTAACATGAAGCTAGTCAGGTGATCAATATACTACTACTATACATAATATCTAGTCTGTGTGAGATGCATTTGAGGACAAAGTTCGACAGAGAAGATGTCTCTAAGGGGTATATGTGCAGTGGTACAAGTCACCAGCTGTAGCAACATCACTAAAGTAAGCTACAGTAAGCTCCTCCGTCTAGTGACCATCCTCCCCACCCAATGATACTGTCCGTGTCGCATCCACGACAGGACCAGTCAGACTCTAGAAAATGATAAGTCCAGAAGTCCAGTCAACATGTACACAAAAAATCCATTATCGAGTAAATATCCAATAAATCATAAACGAGTCTCCTATAAGCCATGCAATATGAATTCATGAATCATGTCTATGTGTTCGCAGGTATAATAATGATAGTATACTGATAAGAAACATGATTGTATAATATATCCAGTGTGATCGACTGATAAGAAATATAAGCATGTAAATACTGTAAAGCAAGTAGCAATGTATACTTGCCTGGAGTCATCCAAATTGTGTTGAGACTGCAGTACCAAGGTCTATCCTACTATCTATGAGAACCATACTCTATGCAAATATCTATCAACCCAAATTACAAACAAATATATATCACACACTAAAGTACACGTATGCTTAATAAATCCCACCTAGAAAGCTTGGATCGTTCTAGCCGCATATTACCTTAGTTTATCTAAGATACTTATAATTATATCATCTAGAACTAGGTCACACTAGTCTCTATAATCATTAGTGCTAGTATATAAATTGCAGGTTGTAGGTTCAAAATATCACGTTTGTACCTCGTTATTCATATAATGAAACCTATGACACGTAAATCGAGATAAGATAATAAACTACAAGATTAACAATCTTATCGTGGTGATCCACATGGTCAACTAGTCAATTTCAGTGATGTGAGATCACTGGAATCGACTGATCTCAGTTTCGACGCACAGATTCCGAGATATGAACATAAATATGAATTAGTTATAATTAAGGGTGATACATAAAGAAAAATCTACAGTCGTCGTCAGATAATGAAAAAAACATTACCAACGTGTCCAGAATGGTTAAGTCAGCTAGGATAGCCTACACATAAGTTAAATTTAGACATATGGGCAAAATGATAATTTTAGGTAAAAATGGTATCTGTCGTTGGACCAGCTTTGCACCAAAAAAATGTGTCAGGATAAAATTCCACTAAAATTAGCAAATTATATGTCCACGAGTTCAAAATGATGATACGAACCCAACGATATATCCAAAATTGGATTCCGATGAGCCGATTTCAAAATGACCCGTTGACCCAAATATTGGAATCCAATTTGCACGAAAATACGTGTCGGAGCTAAAGTCCTCCAAACTCAGCAAATTATATATGTATTTAGCCATAACGACGCCACAAGTCCATTTGTGGCATCAGAATTAGAATCTGGAGTTCTGAGATCAAAATTAGAATTTTACAAGTTAAAATTACGGTTTCGAGAGGGCAACTTTGGCGTCGATTTCAACCAAATAAACGACATCCAATATAACTCTTTAATTAATTATATATATATAAATATTTAAATTTGAATTATTAAATTTAAAATTTTAATATTATTTTATATATATATTTACTTTTTAATTACTTAGTGCCAACCAAATTTATTTATTTATTTATTTATTTATTTATTTTGTGTATATTTGTGGTTCCACACAAGCCTAGCAACTTGCTAGCTTGGTGATAGTATCATGGTGCATGGTACTATTCATACGAAAACTTCCAGCACACTTTGTGAGCACATTGTGAACTTTAGCTTTAACTTAGCTTTGGTACTTTAAATGCATACATCTATATGTTACATTAGAATGTGTAATAGGCTTAGGTGTAAATAGTGGTACTTTAAATGCATATATCTATATGTTATAGTACAATGTGTAATAGGTGGATAATTGGAGGACTTTTGTGCAAATAACTTGCTAAGTGTTTCAATTCTCAATTGTTGGGAGAGTGGGAGCTATTGGATTAAATGAGATATGAATAATGAATAAACTGTTTTGCATTTGAATGGAGAGAGAGAGAAGGTCCCTCATTTCAAGATAAAGAATGAACCATTTTGCATTGAATGGAGAGGGAGAGAAAGAGTATCTTATTTCAAGATAACGAATGAACAGTTTTACATTGAATGGAGATGGAGATGGAGAGAAAGAGTCTCTCATTTCAAGATAATGAATGAATAGTTTTGCATTGAATGGAGAGGGAGAGAGAGTCTCGCATTTCAAGCTTATAACCTAATGTCATGTATGTTTCCACTCATGAACTCTATTATAGGTTCCCTCCCTCTTTACTTTATTTTCACAATCCATCTTTGCAAAGCTGCCAAACCACCCTCCTCCCTTCCACTTATCTTCCCCTAGTCGACTAGTCGAACTTCGTCGACAATCGACGAACCACCTTTTCGATTTTGACGAGGACGATTTCGACGGAGCTGACATTGTGTCGATGTGCTCGAGCACAGAGGACGACGACAATCTCAACATAACTACAACCACCTTTTTCTTCTTTCTTGGTAAGAAACTGAACTCTAGCCCTTGGTATAGTTTAAATTCATGCAGATCCCTTATACAAACACCAAACCAATATTGGCCTAGTGGTCACCTGGCCCCTAGGATCCAGTCATGACATACCCTAGTTTGAGCCCTCCCTTGCATGTTTTTATATATAGATATATATGGGGGGGACGTAACAAGATATGCACTTTGAGGACAATGTTCTACGCAGGGGCTGTAAGGATTCACACAAGTAATCAAGAGTGGACGTCAAGTAGTACTCATCCGAGACACTATCGGCCAGACAGCAAGTAGCGCTCATCCGAGTCATTATCACCCATAAATGTATAAAAAGTAAATGTAGCCCCTACGCTAGTAGCTGTCCCCTCCCCCCAATGATACTGTACATGCATCGTAACCACGACACACCATCACGTGTCATTTCTACAACATGGTTTTTATTCAATAACTGTCAAGTCTTCTAATATGCATCTATTGACAGTTATTCCTACGCATGCGTACGGTGGTCAGCCAACACGCAAGTGACCACTACATGATACTCACAACTTACACGCAACTCGCGATACAATCGTGACAAGTTAATGACATGCACTCTATTGACGGTAGTCACTTAACTCTAGGTCCACAAGTAAGGAGAATATAACAAACAAAAATAGAAATGCAGTAAATATACAGTAACTGAAAAATAAATACAACTAAATGTAAGCAGTAACATGGCAAGGTTTCTTGCCTGGTGTGTCGTCCGGTGTGGTGCAATGATCCAACAAGTCCTGTTCTATCCAATTGCCAAGGCCAATATGTAGGGGTTCGAAGTCACGAGAAAATAGGACACACGATTAGTCGTGAGCAATGGGGATAATTCGAAGAAAATTTCTAGAGATAAGTACTTTTACTAATTTTTGAAAATATTATAATACCAGAAACTAACCTTATTTGTCAAAATAGGATTTTAGACCAATACTTAGATAAATAAAACTCATACCATAGTTTTGTAAAAAAATAATTTTATTGATAGAAAACTAGTATTTAAAAATAATAATATTGTCATATTTGGGAATCGTCTTAGAGTAAATTATTTTTTGAAAAATATACAAATTGTAGAAAAGCTAACTTTTCATTAGTCAAAAATATTTTAATAAATTAAAAAAAATATTGTCTATTTATTTAAATAAAAATAGATTAATATAATATTAATACTTCTAATAATAAAGTCATAATATTTTATATACTACTAACATAAATCACCTACACTAAATACTATACCTTATAATGTAAATACTAGTTAAAATAACAGCATCTACAGTAACCTAAAGGTATTAATTCATAATAAATAATAATAAAACCTCTAATAACTTGTCACCTGTTTGCCTTTCCACATATTTGTGCTACTCCTCGAGAGAGAGAACACATTAGTTGGCAGACTTAAAGCAAGAGATAGAGTGAGAGTGAGAGATTGGGAATTCCTAGGGAGGGAGGAGAACAGAGAAGAGAGAGAGAGGAGCGGGATCTTCACCTGAGGGCGTTCGGCCTGAGGCTGTGCGCGATGGATCATGGCGGCCAGAGGAGGAAAGGTGCGGCCGCCGGAGGGGAAGTTGGCCTAGCGTCGCTGCACAGAATTTACGGCCATGAGGCTGTGCCGGCGGCCTGGGAAGATCGGCGTGCGCTGGCCTGGGTGGCTTTGCTGGAGGTGGCGTCGAGGTGGATCGGTCGGGTGGTTCGGCTCAGTGCTCGGCGGAGGATGGCGGTTTAAGGTGAGGGTGTTACTTCCCTTTCTTCTCTGGTGTTGTGATGGTGGGTTTGTGCTGTGGAGTGGTGGTTGGCCGGGAGTCGAGGAGGGTTGGCAGGTGGCTGTGGTGATGGTGGTTGCGTGTGTGTTTTTTTGGGTAGTGATGGTGGCGGGTGTTAACGTCGGTGGGGGTGTTAGGAGAGGTGGTAGCCACAGTGGTCGCGCAGGAGGACTGGCCGGGGTGGCTGTGACGGCAGGACGGAGCAGGGGGAACAGCTTGGTTATAGTTAGGGTTTGGTTTAGATGTGTCGGTTGGTTGTGTCATGTCGGGTGTGTCCGACATGACGGGACGGAGGTTCGGATCTGTCGGACCCGGGTTGGGATATTATATGTGTAAAAAAGATATAGTGGATGGAGAATGGCGACACCGACACGATGCACGAATTTGATGGAAAATTTGGATGGTAAATTGTTATGGAGAATAACAATGGGGATCTCCTTATATAGGAGGTGGAGGACCCATTTGCATAAGGAGTCGGGTATTTAAATGCCCCCGTAGATCATATTAAATTTAATTCGATTTAAACTTTAATCGATCAAATCCGAATCAAACGTAGATAAAACCTTCATTTAATTCAAAGCTTATTTAAAATAAGTCAATAAAATCTTTTCCAATTTAAATCATCGTAATTTATTAAATATGAAATCAAACATATTTAAAATATCTTTTTCGAAATAATAAAATAATGATAATAATTAATTTCGAAAATCACAATAAATATTTAAATACTTGAAATACTTTATTTTGTAAATGAATAGAATAATTTCTCTAAGTTATTGAAACTAAAATATACATGAAAATAATTTCATGTATCTCGCAAATAGAATATTTACATAAAGCATATTTTCCTAAATTACCAATAAAATAAAATATAGTCCTTTTATAATAACTAAATTTTTGGCAATCGCGACGCGACATATTTTATAACTTATAAGCAACTAGAAATACCTTAGACTTATTTTGAAAATTAACTTATTTTCTATATGAAGAAAATCTTTTCCTTTGTGTGTCTAAAATATACTACCTCGCATATTCGTACCCGCACGCGACGTACAATTGAGAGAAAAATTATTATCAAAATTTATAATAAAAAAATTGTAGTAAAAATTTAGGGTGTTTACAAATTGATGAACCTTGTCATGCGTAATAAGAAGATAATATTTACATGTCCCTAATATGTATGCTATCAAGAGTAGAACTACATGTTTAAAATACAGATCTGTTGCCATTTTAGCATAAAGTAAGCTGATTTTATGTTCCTTCATCATATGCTGAAATGATAGAAACGTATGGAAGGCACTTGTGCTGTTAAAAGCGCTATTGACACTATAATCTGAAAATAAGAGAAGAGCTATTGGCTCGTTAATCTGAAAAGAGAAGAAAGCCCTAGATGAACGTGTCGTTTATCTGTTAAGGCATGAAATGAACGTATCGTCTATCTGTTAGGATACGAAATGAATGTCTCGTTTATCTGTTGTACTGTTACGAATTATCTGATAGAAGTTGCATTCATGTATTGGTCTCGAACAACTTGTGCACAAGGTAATGGTCTCTCGGGTGGCTCTTGTGGCACTGGGAATCACTCGATGTAAACCTTCTTTCCGAAATCTTGAATTATTTTATTGGAATTAAAATGTAAAATTTTGGATTTTTATAAACTTTTAATTAAATAGTTATTACGACAGAATGTTTTAGTCATGGTTAAGATTTGGAGTGCAAGATGACTGAAAATCATGGCACGAGTAGTGCAGTAGTGTGCTTTGACTAGTGTATTAGCCATGGTAGGAAAGGCCGAGCTATATGTGTTTCTAACTAGAAAACAAGTCAAAGTTGCGACTTAACCCCTATAGATAATTTAATTATTTGTTAATTAGATATTGATTTCTAGGAGATCCGATTTGTATCAAACAAGCCTAAACTTGACCCGAACCCAACCAAAGCCCATATAGGCAATAAGTACACCCAAAGATGCCATGTAGACATATTTTGTATGTGTACGAATACTTTGTATTTATTTATGGAAATTAACAAATATTTTCTAAATGTTGGATATACGTATAATAGGTATTATTAATATTATATGGCCTTTTCAAATGTTCATACAATTTTTTCTGTGGACCCATGTACAGTAGGAGTATAGTGCATTCACCATAAACTATAGCTACCGTTGCTTTACCTTGATTTGTTGTTATTGATAGATTTATTAATATTATCATTATTATTATTAGTATTATTGATATTATTAATATTATAAAAATATCTTTATGTTTAGTTATTTTTGTGTTCTTAAGATAAATACTTGTATGTACATATTTTTAGGTGCAAGCCCTACACTCGGGAAAATATATTATTATGATTTATTTTTGGATTTTTATTTTATATATATATTATATATATATATATATATAATTATATATATCTATAAAAGAAAAAGAAAAAGAAAAGAAAAAGAAAAGAAAAGAAAAAGAAAAGAAAAAGAAAAGAAGAAGCATTGCTGATGAACAGTGCATGCACTGTTCATCCAAAGGAAAGCCCAGTCCAGCCGAGCCAAAAGGCCCACCCACACAAGGTCGCACCCGACCTTCCTCCAAGTCCTGTAGAATAACAGAGGACATTGTATAAATAAATAAATAAATAAATATATATATACACACACACACACACATGTCGAGATAGAGAGAAAACCCCAGCCGAGCCCAGGACAGCAAAACCCTAACCCTAAACAAATCTTTCCAACCCCAGTACGACCCCTCCTCGGCGCGCGCGTGCCGCCACATTGGCCGGACGGCCATGGCAGCACTAGGCCGCACGCGGCCGTGTGCCGCAGTAAGAGAAGTAATGACAGCAATAATAGCAGCAAATGTGCCAATTGCGGCTACGTTTTCTCCGCCATTTCTCCATCATTTACCGAGCCACTTAGACAGGTGCGTAGAGAACCTATACACCTTCATTTTCATTCAAGTAGGATTAATTTTCGCGCAGTAGATTGTCCAAAATAATTCCTCAAAAATCCTAAAAAACTGTTCCAAGACGAACATAATTTCAACTCCCCGAACCAATTTTGAAAGGCAAATTCTTGCTAATCCATCAACATATTCGGAAATGTAATTGAACAAGTTTATAGACAACATATACGAGAATAAAATCCACTTTATAGATCATGATTTTATACATCATGTGTTAAGTTATTTGATTTCAAAAATAAGGAAAAACTACGTTAAAACTATTTTTAAAACTTAAAAATTTTACCGATACGACGTGTGCCCCGACAAACCGTGCGACGCGGTCATAACCCATGAGCATCGAAAGACGCGTATGGGTGTTGTTGACGTGTAGAATTCGATGGAACTCAATTTCGTTGTGCGTGCGCAACAAAATCGAGTCGTATTCGTCGAGATACCCCATATCGACCTCTTTACAGACTAGTCAGTTACTTTGTGCATGCTCGTCTTCGAGAGACGAAACTTGTGCCAGCAGGACTGTATCATTTTTCTGGTCCTGAATGCCAAATTTGGTCCGATTCTGAGAATGTCGATCGAAACGCTATTTTGGCGGGCCCGCGACCGAATCCGACGGGCAAATTTGTGCACGGTCCGCCGGAGTCTAACTTTGGATATATGGTTGGATTCGTCTCATCAAGTTAGATTCGTAGACATATAGTTTGATGACTTTAGAGACCGTAGGTACTGGCACACTTTTTGGTGCAAAGTGTTTCCAACGACGGACATCGTTTTGGCCCAAAATTATCGTTTTGCTCATGTGTCCAGAATTGGACTTATAGGCTATTCTTGCTAATTTGACTAATCTGAACACGTTGGTAATATCTATTTCAGCCTCCGGAGACTGTTGTGAGAGTTTGACTTCTATGGCTCATCGATTGACGGGATATTTTTGGTTCTACTTGCTACCACTAGGCAAGTATACCTTGCCTTCCTCAGCTTTATTTACATGCTTATCCCTCTCATTATCTAATTTTCCTAGTTGGTTATTGACATATGTTTGCTCATATCATGCATACTAGTTGATATATTATATATAATATATATATATTATATATATATATATTATATATATTATATATATATATATATAATATATATAAATTTTTTTTGAAAGAAAACTGGAAACAGCAGGGCCTAAACGGCTAAGTTTCGAATTTTAAACGAAATTCGAAACCAAAACAGCCAACAGCAATACACGAAAAATGAAAGCCTAAACAACAAACGGCAACAAGAGATGGGGGGCTCTCGGAGCGTGCGCCCACCCTGTCCGAGGCAGCGTCAGGGGCTGTACTGGGCCCGAGGAGGACAGCGCAGGGCCCGAGGGAGCGCGGCCCGGAGCGGTCAGCGCGCGATCCGGGGCGGGCGCCCCGAAGCGGTCAGCGGGCAAGGTGACAGGCGGACCGGGTGGGCGGCGGGGGAGGCGGCCCGAGCCCTGAGCCACGGTAGGGAAAGCGAGCCCCGACGGAGGAGAGGAGGAGACCCGGGAGCCACCGCGAGAGAGCCGGAGGAAAGGGTATGAACAGGGAGATTTGCGGCGACCAACGGCCGAGAGAGGGGGACCGACCCCCGACCCCGACGGTGGAGACGGCTTGGGCGGGGGGGAGCACAGGATGCCAGAGGCCGCCAGCGACTGGAGGGGGCGGCGGAGAGAACGGCCCCTGAGAGCTGAGGGGGCTAGACCACCGAGGAGGGGGAGGGCTAGACCACCGGCGTCGCGGAAGAATCATGGGAGCGGCCACAGGGAGCCACGATCCGGCCAAACGCCCCGGACGGCGGGGGACTAGAGGCAGTGTTGTGCCCCCGACGACGCTGAGGGGGGACGGCCGCCGGCGAGATCATGGGCCTGCCCGAGGGACGCGGACGAAGGGGCGGGGGAGGGAGTACCGGTACCACCGCAGGGTGGTAGGGTCCTGGTAGAATGCCGCCGCCGAGGGAGAGGAGGGCGCGGGAAGGGCGGGGGGAGAGGGGAGGGGGGCGGAGGACGGGATCTCCGGGACGACGATCGGGTCCTTAGCGGAAGGAGGCACCGGGGAAGAGGATGACTCGGGAGAAGGAAAAGCCCGGGCAAGGGCGGCGATCAGGGCTACGGCCAGGGCGGAAGGGTCCTGAGCCGGGGGAGGAGGCACCTGGGTCGGTAGAGCAAAAGGATCCGGTCCCGGCGACGCGGAGGGGTTCCCGGAGCCGCGGAACAACGGGAGCTGAGGGAGGGAGAGGGACCGAGGAGGGCTCGACGGAGGAGGGGGCCACGGCCGAGAGGAGGGCGGCGTATCGACAGGGCTGACGGCCTGGCCGGGACAAGGTTGTGCCATACTCGAGGTGCCCCGAGGATCCGGCTGGGGACCAAGGAGAGAGCCGAGGTAGCCAGGCGGAGCTGGGGGCGGACCAAGAGAGACGGAGCTTGAGGCCGCCGAGGTCGCCGAGGACGGCGATGCCGGCGACGCCGAGGGCGACTGCGGCGTCAAGAAACGGAGGGAAAGGGGGAAGGGCCGCCGCATGCCAAGCATACGTCGGCCGCGGGAAGGGGCCAGAAGGGTCCCGGCCGAGAGAACGGGCCAGGGAGGCCGGAGTGGGCAGGACGCGCCCGGCTGGAAAGGGGGGACCGGGGGCGACGGCCACCAGCCAGGGCTGAGGGGCTGGGGAGCGCCTTCCTTCGGAAGCCAAACCCACATTTTGTATAGTTGATATATATATATATATATTTTTAATATATATATATATATATATATATATATATATATATATATAATATATAGTCCTTACTCATAGTTAGCTTTGTAGTTCATATTGGACCTGTTCTCACATGTACCTTGACTGAGTCGTATCGTGTCATCACATATACCTAGACCGAGTCATATTATGTCGTAGGACGGGTGCGTCATAACTGAACTGCCATTTCCTTATTTCAATTTTCTCAACCTGCGAGTCCACACTCGGGGCGAGGGTGATTGTCTTGAACTAACCTGCGAGTCCACACTCGAGACGAGAGTTAGTGATTTATTCAAACCTGTGAGTCCACACTCGGGGCGAGGGTTTGGTATCCATTGATCTCTTGTTTGCCTATTTTCTTCCAGCAGTTCATTTATGTGCAGTTGCTCTCGTATCCATGTTCATAGTCACTTGTCATTTTCTGTCTCTTTTCTGTTTATTTTTTTATGCATGATAAACTGTTAGATAGGCATGTTTTATGTATCTTGCAAGTCTCCTGAGGACCTGATGATCTCTTCATGTAGTTGATTGCATGGAGTTAGTTAGCTGATCATGATGGTAGTTGATTACATTTGCAGGATTCAGGTATGCTAGTGATATTGATTTGTTATCCTCTCGTTCTTTATCTTCCTTATCATGATATATTCTGCTTATCAGCCTAGTTTATAGACACATGTTATTTTTTTAGAGTTTAATCGGACATATATGCCAGTAGGCTGCAGACCATGAACCATAACGTTAATTCTTGTATTTATATTCTTCTTATGGATTGAGATATATTTTTGTCATGCCATATTAGACATGATACCCTATTCTGGACAGCGTATACATATTCGAGTTGGGCTGGAGTCCGCTTGATACGTAGCTGGCTTGCGCACGTACTCGTATCCTAAAAAGCGGGTGCGGGTCGTGACACTCGGCCTATGAGAGGTTAAGCCATCCCGAGGTAAAAGAGACCTCGCGATGGGGGGTGTTGTGTTTATTAGTGAAGAGCTAAATGAAAAGAGTCACATCTGCTAATCATAGGGAATGATCCATGACCGTCATGTAGATAGGATGCCGGTTAATGAATAGGTGAACCTTGAGTCACAACTGTCACGTCCCGATTTTGCAGAATCGATCGTCCTTGCTTGGGCGTGATGCCATACGATCCTAGGTTACGCTCGTGCAAAACAGATTCCATAATAGCCGATTATAGGCTAAGTGACGGGGTTGTCGCATAGAAGTCCCGAGCAGAAAAGTTGAACAACATAAGATGTATAGAAACAAAATAATTTTTAGTAATGTTAAAATGAAAGGTTACAACGGCTGGAAGCCAAGATTACATTCACTTAAGCTCACATTCTCTGTGAATACAATCACTCAGCTCTCTCTCATATCTCAATACAATAAGATCCTGCCTTGAGGCACATAGCTAGAAGAAGGCGATGTCCATATATTATACCCCTTATAGGTGAAGTGTAGCTCCCCTCCCAAAATTTTTTAAAATATTTTATTTATTTATTTATTTGATTTAAATGGTAATTTTTAAATTTTTTTATAAATAATTAATAGTTAATTATTACGGTGGATGACTTTAGTCATGGCTGAGTTTTGAAGTACAAGACGACTAGGAATCATGGCACGGATAGCATAGTCGTGTGCCTTGACTAGTGTATTAGCCATAACAGGGAAGACCTAGCCATAAGTGTATCATAACTAAGAAAACCAGGCTATGTTTTGACATGACCCCTTTAAATAATTTTTAATTATTTATTATTAGATTATTGACTTTTAGGAGACCCGACTGTACTATTCTGGCATGGACTTGACTCAAGCCAGTCCAAACTCATGTAGACATATCGTACGCCCAAAAATGACCATGTAGATGTATATGGTATATATAAAATATTTGTATTGGTATTTTACTTTTATGGCCAAGTAAATAGTTTATAATAGTTATATATGATATATATTTTTTTATTAGCATTAAATGGATAATATATTTTATAAATAATGTCCTTGTATATTCTTTTGGAATCAGTAGATTAAATACGATCTTGCCTATATTTGATTATATGTACATACATTAATTTAGTTACAAATGTATACACTTATAATAGTTTTATTTATATATAGATTATAAAGTTTAGTATTTTATTACATAAGGCTTATTATATAATTCTTGTAAGTTATAAATGTATTTATTGCAAATGTTATTTAGACACATATTGAGTGTAACTATGCCTTGTAACAAATATATATATATATATATATATATTATATATATATATTATATAATATATTATATATATATTCGTACGTTACTTTATTATATAGGGATTTGATTAAGAAATAAGATTCTTATTATTATGATTATGATTATTATTATCATTATTCTTATTAGAATGAAACAACCCAGCCCATGAACCAAGCCAGCCGAACAAGTAGGAGCCCAGCCCAAACCAGCATGCATATTGGCCCATACCAAAAAAATTCCCCAACAAATAGCACACCCCAGCCAACCCGATCCTAAGCCTTCCCCCAACCCGCGAACTGCAGTGACCCGACTCCTTACCTATATATCGATCGATAGCTCGAGAGATTCTCGAAAACCTAAACCGTAAAATGTTGCCACGTAGACCCCCTACCCAGGCGACCTTCCCTGTACTGCCGTGGTGGACGACGGCGGCCGTGGCAGCATCAGCGACTGAACGGAGATAACACCAACAATGACAGCAACCGTCCAGCCGACCCCAATTTCGTAACAGCAGTTCGCCCACGACGTTTGATCATTTTACGAGCTATCTTTTCAGGTAAGACCCTAATATATACACCTTCGATTTACTTCATCTAGTTTTAATTTAAATGAACTAGATTGCCCGAGGAATTTGACGCAAAGTCGAACATAAAACTGTCAAAACAGGACATACGATAGTTCCAGACACCCGATTTGGATGGCAAACCATTGCCAATCCAACAACCTATTCACAAAACTAATTGAACAGATGTTTAGAAAACCTAACTGCGAAGAAAACCTCATTATTAGTTTTATTTATCATGGATTAGACAGTAGTAGAAATCGGATTGAAAATCATGAAAAACTTGTTTTCAAAAAACTAAAAATTATGAAAAACTCTTCGATACGACGTGCGTCCCGCCAATTCGGGCGACGTGATCGCGAACCGAAAGTATCGAAAGGTGCATAATGGTTTCGTGGACGTGTGACTTTGACGAAATTCAAATTGGTTGCGTTTGCGCGACGAATTTGATACGTATCCGTCAAAATTTACCGTATCGGCCTCTGCGTAAATTTCCTAATTACTTTGTGCACGTTCGTCAGATCGAGACGAAACTTATGCCAACAGGAATATATTATTTTTTTGGTCCTGTATGCCAAGTTTGGTCCGATTCTGAGACAGTTGATCGGATCGCCGTTTTCTAGGCCCCATCCGATTCAACGGGCAATTTTGTGCACGGTCCACCAGAATCCAAAATTGGACATACCGTTGGGTTCGTATCATCAAACAGAATTTGTAGACATGTAGTTTAACGACTTTAGAGACCATTGACTCTGGCATTTTTCGGTGCAAAGCGGGTCCAACGGCGGACACCATTTTGGCCTAAAATTATCATTTTGCTCCTGTGTCCAAAATTGAACTTAAGGATATGCACTCCTAACTAATTTGACTATTCTGAAAATGTTGGAAATATTTGTTTTAGCTTTCGAAGACAGTTGTGAGATTTGGACTTATTGGCTTACTAGTTGACAGTTTATTGTTGGTTCTTCGCGCTACCACCAGACAAGATACCTTGCCTCCCTCTACAGTTTATTTATATACATATTTCTATTATTATATAGTTTTACTAGTTGATTATTGACATATAATTTGTACATCGTACATGCTAGTATATATATAGTTCTTGTTCATAGTTAATTTGTAGTTCATATTGGATTAGTTCTCTCGTGTATCTTGATTGAATCGTGTCGTGTCATCACCTGTACTTAGACTGAGTCGCATCGTGTCATAGAATAAATAAGTCATAACGGAACTTCTGTACCATAAATTCTTGAAGCTAAGCTGCGAGTCCATATTAGGGCGAGGGTTAGTAGTTATCTGTATCTTGATTCCTGAAGCTAACCTGCGAGTCCACACTAGGGAAGAGGGTTAGTAGTTATCTGTCCACACCTGCGTCCACATTAGGGGCGAGGGTAATTCTTGAAGCTAACCTACGAGTCCACACCAGGGGCGAGGGTTAGTAGTTGATCAAACCTGCGAGTCCACACTTGGGGCGAGGGTTTGAGTATTCGATTGGTTATCCATTGACATCGTGACATCGTGTTCACTTGTTCTCCTCCAGCAGTTCGTTTATAAATAGTGGTTCTCCCAGTCGTGTATAGTCATATTTTTGTGTTGATTGGTCTGTTCCTGTTTATATCGTATACTTTTTTTATTGCATAATAAACTGTTAGATAGGCATGTTTTTATATATCTTGCTATGTCCCCTGAGGACCTTATGATCTCTTCAGGTTAGTTATTACGTGGAGGTAGTTAGAAGTTCTGGATGGCGGGTGATTATAACACTTGTGGGTTCAGATGATTATGATATGATTGCGAGATTCAGGTATTGATATTACGTTTATTATCCAGCTCGTGCTTTCCTTTCATTATCATGATATACTCTTCTTGTAAGTTACTTTTAGACTCATATCATTTCTTGGAGTCTAATCGGACATATATGCTAGTGGGCTGCAGACCACGACCCATAGTTGTTCATTCATGCTTATATTACTCTTGTGGATTAAGATATAGATTGTATTGCCATGATTGGCAGTACACCATAGCCTTGACAGCGTTTACGTATTCGAGTCGGGCTGGAGTCCGCTTGATGCGTAACTGGCTTGCTCACACTCTTGCGTCCCGAAAAGCGGTGTGGGTCGTGATATGAAGTCCTCAATGCGGACGCAAGCCTCAAAATGCCAAGGAACTCCATGCCTCAGCGCCTCCAAGCGAGCTCCGCTTCGAACGAGCAGGTACCTGTAACCTGTGCATAAAAACTGGTGGGTTGTCCGTACACAACCGTACTGGTGAGTGAGCCCCTCGCCACCAATAAAACTAATATGTTATTTTATTGAGTGTAAACTATTCTTTTGTGGTCTTTCTAATCTTGCCTCAGAATCAGTTTTAAGACATAGACTGTTGGCCTATTCGTGTTGCAATGACATGGTCGCGCTAGAAAATACTTTTGTGTAACATCATCTAGGGGTACCTCGCTACCCAGTGGTTGTTCCATAAGCCCATTAGTGTTTCAACGTCGAGGCCGTGCTTCGAAACTCAGTGTGACTTACCCATTCTTACCTTACGGCCTTTCAGGCTTCAAACGCGATAACTCAATCCCAAACTTGTGGAACTTAGGTTAACGACTCAAACACCCGATGCCATATCTCGTATCAAAGTACATGCCTCTGCTATAGCCAAATCTTAGGATCCATAATTTTGTGTTGCAAACTGTGCACACAGGTCTTGACCCATCTGTGTCGTGCTTATACTTTTTGTGACTCAACCGATACGGTACATGTGGATTGCCGCTCAGCAACCGACTAATCTATATGAAAGGTCACTGGCATGACAAGCCTTGTAGATATAGATAGGAGAGACGGTGGGTCGATCTATGCAGGTAGCGAGCCCCACTTAAAGTCTATCGAATTCCTAGTTGCCTATCCAGCATTAGCCATACCATATTTCATCCATGGTCGGATAGGTCCTGTGGCCCCAGGTTGTCGTCCAAAAAAATATTACCCTTGTGCAAAAGTTGTTCATGACCATGCACCTACGAGAACATCTAGACTCACATAAATGCATGGCCCCTTTGCAAATCGTGCTTATCACCATGCTTTCCATACATCGTTGGAGACTCCCAAACAAGAGACCGCCTCGGCGACAAACGGTCGCGTGAACTTTCCATCTTTGAAACCCAGGAAATGGCTACTTCATAGCCTTCCTACTTAACTTGAAGAAAACGTATTCCATATGTGCCATAGACTATGACATACTCTATATGACAACTTTAAGAACGTGGGGGAATAGCACTTGAATCAACTTAAAACAGTAGAAACATACCAATGAAGTCGTGGGAACGTGCTTGATATAACAAGCATTAAGACTGTGGAAATGTGCCTGCTATAATTAGCATTGGGACCGTGGGACCGTGCCTGCTATGACATTAATTCGATATCCTGTGGCATAACTTTTGCTTAACTCAATACGTGAGGTCAAAAGACCGAGTGCCGCTTTGAAAACCATCGTGGATTGATATCTAGGAAACAAGCTAACAATTTCAAGTTCTATACGCACTCGATCCAATGTAATTATTCTCTTATCTATGTTGATTCATCTATTTTATTATCAAGACTATTAAGTGCAGTAAAAACTTCTATTTATTAGTGTAAAGGCCAAGTTGAGGCACGTTCACCGAAGCCACCTACCTGAGCGAGGAGTTGCATCGACCGAGCAGGACTTCGAGCAAGCCGTTGCATGGCTAAGTCCAAATGCCATCGCGTTTCGATTTCTCTGGTTGAACTGAGCGGGACGGGGTACTACATAATACACCACACAGAAAAAATTCGTTCTCGAAACTTACTGAGTATACACTCATCAACTAAATCATTCTTTTCTTCAACGCAAACTTAATTGGCGTACATTAAAATCTTTCGAACACACTTCCTATATGTTTTATCAATCAGAGTCGTGCTCCACGACTTAGTCAAGTTCACCGGATAATTAAGTCATTCTAGAAATCAAACTATTTCGTAACATAAACCATCAAGTCTCGTCTTTTATCCATATCGTACCTCGCTATGCTATTCTTAAACATAGGGTAACTATAACTTGTCGCACACACAGGCAACTTAGTTCTAGGGCAAACCCACCCGAGCGTTGTTCCTTATTCATTTGAATCCAACATAACCAAATCGATCATTCACTATCTCCTAATCGAAACCCAGCGTTACCCCTTAATCAAATCCAACCAAAATATTTTCATGTCCTTATGTCAATTTCCTAATCAATCTTCCAAACTTGACTACATCAATGCCTCACTCAAAATCACCCGTATCGATACTCAATTTTCATTAACCAATTTGACTATCTTCCGAAGTTATCGTTTGCGATGTTCTATCTTCCGAATATTTCTAAACCCTTTGAACAATCAATCAAAATTCGAATCTTCTAATTATGCACATCTCGAATACGCTCTTTCAAATATAATTTTTTCAATCCTGATAATATCGTTTAAATCCAACCAAATATAATCTTGCTTTCATTCAATCCTCGAAACACTTCGATTTCATCGACACACACATTCATTTTTGATCACCAACTTTCTTCTATACTCAAAATCCGATCTAACAAATTTGATTCGTTCAATCAACATACTATAACTCATATCAATCCTTCATCTTATTTGAATTCAGCACACCACTTGAATTGGATTGTGCACATATTTAAGATGTCCCCTAAATATATGTATTTCAGCCAAGTCTCATGATAGAGAATTTGAACAAAATTGACAGGTGCAATTTTTATCCTCAAGAACTCACTTGACTTCTTCGATTCGCAAACCATCTGAAACCAATATCCGATCATATCAAACTTTAACTCTTTAAAATTACTTCTATCCAATATTTTCAAGCCTCATTTCTATAACTAGCTATCCCAGCTCTATAATCTACCAAGGCGGCTCTCGCTAAGGTCAATTATACCAAGTTATTTTTCGATATAAGGACGTCTGCTAAACCGCTAGGCTAACTCACCAAGTCAAAGTCAAAGTCATATGTTGGGATAACCATTCTCAAATAACAATATCAAAACACTCACCCCCTAATTTTAAGGTCAAACTATAGTCGATTGTAAAGGGTCTTCCTAACCAAGCCTGTATCACTCCGATTTCTAAACATCCATCATAGATTTCTCCTATTCACATTCACAACGTTTGGTCCAAAGGGTCCGAGTCATTCAACAAAGCCAACATAGAAAAATTTTATTCACGATTATCCTCGATCATGACATGGTTCAATGACGCAACCCGCAACTCTCAACTTATAATCCTCAATTCAATTAATAGACCTATCAATCCAAACTTAGATACCTCGATTACAAAATCACAAGTTATAATCCACCGATCATAAGTCGAAATACCGATTTTTAATTCTTAAGTCGCATAACATTAATCATAATTCATCCATCATAACTTTGCCCAATTTCCAAACCTACTAGTCCTTATCCATGCATTTATTTCATTGCAAAATAACAAGATAACCTTTCAAATTATTATTTTTTCTGAGTCATAATAATTCTTATCACAATGACCATATAATCCGTCAATATTTTTTTTTCGCATAGTCCGAGTAGTATCCATTCATACAAACTTCAACTTCACCTTATCAAATCATCCAAACATTCATTTCTATCAAAATCCTAAGATATAGAATCCATCTGAACAATAATATTTTACACGATCATCATTTCTCGAATCAGAGTACCCTCGAGTTATCGCACATCGATCTTTAATACGCTCAATACCATCAATGATATATATTATAATCCCCAAAAATTTGGAGGATTTTTTCCTAATTTTATTTTCTTAAATAAATTGTTTTGAATTATTTGTTATTTATTCATAAATATAATCTTAGTCATGCTTAAATTTTTGAATGCACATCGACCAGACAATGTGGCATGACTAGTGTAGTCATAGGCCCTGACTAGCCTACTAGCTGTAGACCCCATATTTTATGTATAGAGTTATATTTATTTATATTAATATTTTATGTTATTTATTAATAGTTGGTAAATAGTTATAAAATTTTCCTTATTAAAAAAGGGGGCAATAAGTCATTCCTAGTATTTTGCTGTTAGCAATCGATACTAAAAATATCTATAAAGGATTGAGTTGATAAATTTATTAGGAATTATTTCTTGTATTTTATGGTATATATATTATATATATATATATATATATATATATATATATATATGGGAGCGGATCAAAAGTCCCCCTTAGAAAACCCCCTAAAAACTCCCTCACTCTCAGCCGTCCATTTAATGTTAATATTAATATTAATGTTAATATTAATGTTAATGTTAATATTAATATTAATGTTAATATTAATATTAATGTTAATATTAATTTTAATTTTAATTTTTATATTAATGTTAATGTTAATATTAATGTTAATGTTAATGTTAATATTAATTTTAATATTGAGTTTAATGTTAATTTTAGTATTTAACATTAATATTAACATTAATATTAACATTAATATTAATATTAACATTAAATGGACGGCTGGGAGTGAGGGAATTTTCTAAGGGGGGCTTTTGATCCGTTTTATATTTTTTGATCCGCTTTATATATATATATATATATATATTTTTTTTTTTTTCCATTTAATGTTAATATTAATATTAATGTTAATATTAATGTTAATGTTAATATTAATATTAATGTTAATATTAATATTAATATTAATATTAATGTTAATATTAATTTTAATTTTAATTTTATATTAATGTTAATATTAATGTTAATGTTAATGTTAATATTAATTTTAATATTGAGTTTAATGTTAATTTTAGTATTTAACATTAATATTAACATTAATATTAATATTAACATTAAATGGACGGCTGGGAGTGAGGGAATTTTCTAAGGGGGGCTTTTGATCCGCTTTATATATTTTTGATCCGCTTTATATATATATATATATATATATATATATATATATATATATATATATATATATATATAATGGACCACTTTATATATATTATATATATATAATATATATGGGTCCGGATCGGGAGCCCCGTTTTCGGAGCCCCGCCGAAGCCCCGCGATCCTTGGCCGTTGGATCGCGCGGCATCGCGTGGGCCCCTCGCGGGCCCCGCTCGATCCGATGGTGCAGGGGGGGGCGGGGCTTCGGCGGGGCTCCGCGGGCGGGGCTCTTGATCCGGATCCTATATATATATATATATATATATATATATAATAGATTGAAAAAATATATATATATAATAGATTGAAAGTAAATATATAATAAATGGAAATATTTTGATGTAAGGCTTATATTACAGCAATAATGTTCATATTATTGCGAAATCACGTTTTAGATTTTTTTAGAAATTTATATAATTTTTTTGGTCATACTTGTATAATATACAAAAGATACTTGTATATATTATATAGTTTTTATTATAATCATAATATATATAATAAAACTTCCCCTGTTCAGTTCCTCCTTAGGAACAGTACTAAGTGAAATCCGATACTCCCTTGCGATAGAACCCACCCCAAGCAAGATTTGATTAGATCAAATCTTGAACCAAATTCATCCCAATCTTTTCTAAAGCGATCTCTACTGGATTCTCTGCTAACCCTAGAAATCCTAAGCAAATCCAGTTAGAAATTTTGGCTAATTGTTTCAACACAGCCGTATACCTACAAGAGTTGCGCTCGGGTTCCATCTCAAAATTCTTCCTTAACACAGCACCACAAACCAAATGCCAACTCTTAACGAACGCTGGCAACCTCGCAAGCAACCTCAACGGCCTGCACCCATCCCCAGCCTGTTGGAGCGCCGTTGAGGCCTTCAAATCCGATAGCTAATAGAGCTTGGCTCTGTTCTGCCGACTACAAGGTGCCTTCCTTCATAACCTAGTTTCTCTCTCGTTCCTAAATCATTTTTGCTGTAATATTCGTTAGAAACCCTATATGACCCCCTTCAAACCCTTCAAAGGGAATTCGTCATAGCCTACTAGATCGATCGAAAACTCGATACAAAGTCGAGCGAATTTCTGCTCGAAAACAGAGCATGTAAACGGACCCAATCCCCTTTTGGAAGAAAGATTTTGAGTAAACCATTAAGAGTTTTCAAAAAAATTAAATATAATTGCAGCCATATAGGGTTTTGCAATGCATCTTGCAAAAGTCGATTTCATCGACTATGCGCCGAAAAATCGGTTCCCCAAAAATTGATAAAAACTCGTTTTCAAAACTATAAAATTTCAATAAACTTCCTGATACGGCGTGCACCCCGACAAAAAGGGCGACGTGGTTGCATGCTATATACATCGAAAGGCGCGTATGGATGTTGTCGACGTATGAGAACTGACAGAACTCGATTTCGTTGCGCGTGTACGACGGAACTCGATTTCGTTGCGCATGTGCGACGAAATCAGTGCGTATCCGTCGAGATACCCCCGTATCAACCTTTTGCAAATTTTCTAATTACTTTGTGCATGTTCTTTATATCTAGACGAAACTTGCGCCATCATGACCATATCGTTTTTTGGGTCCTGTACGCCAAGTTTGGTCCGATTCTGAGAAGGTCGATCGGAACGCCTATTTGGCGGGCCCCTGACCCGCTCTAACGGGCGAATTTGTGCACGATCCATCGAAATCCAACTTTGCACATATGGTTGGATTCGTCTCCTCAAACTGGACCCATAGACTTGTAGTTTGACGACTTTGGAGACTGTAGATACTGGCACGCTTTTCGGTGCAAAGCGGGTCCAACGACGGATATTATTTTGACCCGAAATTACGATTTTGCCTCTGTTCTAGAATTAGACTTTTGGATAGGTGTTTTCTAGACATATCTTTTATACCAAACATGTTCGTGATGTTTGTTTCAGCATCCGGAGCTCTTTGTGAATTTTGACTTTCTTGCTGACGATTCTGACAGTTGGATTTTGCTACTTCTTGCACCACCCTCAGGCAACATACCTTGCCATTAGCTGATTATTTTATTTTAGCTCATATTCATGTATTATTCATTATTTATTTTCTACAAAATAAACTGTGATACATGGCATAAGTAGATAGAATTTTTACTGTTTAGTTCTATTTTCTGCTATGTACTATTTTCTTATACATTGAACTTAGATTTAAGGGACCACCTTTTGTGTGTTGCATTCATAGGCCTTGACACCTTTGTACCACATTGTTGTGAGTCACATGTAGAACCCGGACATGCGTGACCAGCTGGCCACCAGTACATATAAGCCGTGCGATAGGATTAACCGCTAATAGAGGTTGCATGCTTAGTTTGACTTAGCGGTTAATAGAGGTTATATGTGTTGTAGATACAACATAGTAGGCATTGGGCGGAGAGGACATATCCTTAGCTTATGGGCTACTTTACACATTTCCCTGTGACCGTACGCTCCACCGGAGATGCGAGTTGACGACCTCTTATTTACTGCTGGCCACTGACGTTCGTGGAACGGTTATACCTGAGGCCCCTGGTGCCCCAAGGGGGGACCATGCCGATCCTATTTTAGCCAGGGTCCATGCATTGGAGGTTGTTCTTAAAATTGCATTCACTTAGACTGGTTAGGCACCCTTATCCGTTAGGTATGAGTACTCTTGGCTTGGGTACTTGTATCTGACCGTGGCTTGGAACGATAACTTGTCGCGGATTAGTTTGCCACATCTTGTCCTTGTTTGGTTGTAGGTGTGGCTTACTACTTCGATGAGAAGGTATTAAACCTTGTTGTGGTCCGGATACCATATTGGATTCGTGACTTGGAAAGATACTTCATCGTGGGTTAGTGTGCCATCTCCTGTCCTTATTTGGTTGGAGGAATGGTACGCTAATCCAAATGATAAGGTATTGGACCATGTTATGATCCGATCTTACTTATTATTATTGAGAAGTTATATTCAATTTATATGGCATGATATTGTGTATCTTGTTACGTCCCTCTGAGGACCTGGTTATCTCTCTAGGTGTGTGTTCTTTTCTTTCGCAGGTATTCTAGCCGAGATCGTGATCTTCTCCATCCCTTCGAAGATGATGTGTCTCGAGTCTTTCTTGCTACCTTCGCTAAATTTTCATATGTCTTGTACTTCTTGTCTTTTAAATAGTTGGTAGTGGATTTGTCTCCGCCCAACATATTGTATAAAGACATTTCATAATTGATTATATGGTATCTTTTATTTCTTTATTTTGTGGATGAGATTAGTTAGTCTTGATTTTACTGCATTTACAGCTTATGTATACATATGAGGATTCCATATATTGGAGTATACTTCGTATGTATGCAGCTGGCATGTCCACGTACTTAGTCCTAAGTATTTTGGGACTGGGACGTTACATATATAACCTAACGATCTTTCTTTGCAACGAACTTCGAGTCGTGCAAGTAATGCTATCATTCAAACTGGAGATATGCTCAACTCTTACAATACAAGATCAATTTCTATTATAGCTATCTTCCGAACTAGTTTCATGATCAATTCGTTTACGTCCAAAAATCACGTTCATCTATTTGCCTATCTTAAGTCATCTAGCAACATCTATCATAAATTCTTAGTCATTCTCATACCTTCAAATTATGTTTCCATGCACGCTATCCACCAATCATGATATCTTTCCTTAGTCATATTTTGAATTTTCAATTACCTTCAGTTTGGTATCAACAATTTTTATTTTTGTATACGATTCACATCGATTTTGTTGATTGAGTCATTCTTTCGTTGTACCTTAACTTTTTCTCGATTCCTTCTACCTACTCAATCATTTGCATTTCATACTCATCGTAATCCCAATCGGATGTGCATCATTTCTAGTTGCCTGGATCAATCTAGCACAAGACATCAAGATCACTACTAACTCCGTAAAACTCATTATAAGGCTTTTCACTACTGCAACGCTTGCTGAGACTCATTGGTACCCCGATCCTCAATCGATCAACATCCCTAAGGCTATCTCATACCCCACTCAGGAATAAAGTTACTCGATAAATCCTTGAAACGATTATTCAAATCATATCTGTAACTTTGACTCTCTGTTCGAACCATTCCTCAAAATTGAAGCACATTCCATCTATATCGTGTCAACGATATCATCTTTTCTATATTAACTCAATCGATAATTATCCCACATACTCAAATCGAGTCAAACTCATTTTCATCTGAAATAAATGGAATCTCGCACACAACTTTGCTAACATCAACACAAATCTTGGTGTATATTGCGTAACTCAACTCAACTCAGCCAACCGTGCTTTATGTTATAGTATCTTTTGTTCAACAAATTTCTCTCGTGAGATTTTACAAAAATATAGAATTATTTTATGGAACTTCCCGCAGAACATTGAGAGAGAGAGCGCACCAATAATATCGATTGTGAAAACAACATTTAGTACGAAGGCATCAGAGTTAAAGAATTCAATCGAAAGTCCAAGGATGTAAAACCGTGCTCTTTTACCATAGTGTCACGCCCTGGTTCTGCAGAATCGATCGTCCTCGTTAGGACGTGATGTCGCACAAGCCTAGGTTATAGCCACGCAAGGCGGGTTCCATAATGGCCGATTACAGGCTAAACGACCGGGTCATCGCACGGAAGCCCCGAACAGAAAAGTTGAATAACATAAGATGTATAGAAACTAAATGATCTTTGTTGATATTGAAGGTTACAATGGCTCAAAGCCAAGATTACATTCACTCAAGCTCATAATCTCTCTGAATATAATTACTTAACTCTCTCATCTCTCAATACAATAAGATCCTACCTTGAGGTACACAGCTGGAAGAAGGCAATGTCCATACATTATGTCCCGAATCGGTGAAGTTCCTAATGTGGGTGCATGCCTCGAAATGCCAAGAAACCCCATGCCTCAATGCGTCCAAGCGAGCTCCGCCTCGAACGAACATGTACATATAACCTGTGCATGAAAACTGGTAGGTTGTCAGTACACAACCGTGCTGGTGAGTGTGCCCCTCGCCTACTCATACAAAACCAACACGTTATTTTAGTTAGTGCAAACTATTCTTTTGTGGTCTTTCTAATCTTGTCTTAGGATCAGTTTTAAGACATAGACTTTTAGCCTATTTATGTTGCAACGACATGGTCATGCCATAATTCCCTTCATGTAACATCATCGAGGGCATGCCTCACAACTCAGTAGTTGTACCATAAGCCCATTCGTGTTTAAACATCAAGGCCGTGCCTCAAAACTCATTGTGACTTACCTATTCTTAACTTACGACCTTTCATGCTTCAAACTCGACGACTCAATCCAAACTTGTTGAACTTGTATTAACGACTCAAACACCTGATGCCACATCTCGTGCCGAAGCACGTGCCTCTTCTATAGCCAAATCTTAGGCTCTATAATTATTATGTTGCAAACCATGCACACATGTCTTAACTCATCTGTACCATGCTTATAAGTCTTGTGACTCAACCGATACCGTGCATGCGAATTTCTGTTCGACATACCGACTCATCTATATGAAAGGTCACTGACATGACAAGCCATCGTAGACATAGCTAGGAGAGACAGTAAGTCAATCAATGCAGGTAGCGAGCCCCATTGAAAGCCTATTAAATTTTTGGTTGCCTACCCTATTAGATATACCGTGTTTCATCCTTGGCCGAATCGTTCATGTGGCCCCAGGTTATTGTTCAAAGAAACATCGCCCTTGTGCACAAGTTGTCCATAATCATGCACCTACGAGAACATCTAGACTCACGTAAATGCATAGCCTAATTTATAGTATGACTCAAACCCTTTGCAAATCGTGCTCATAACTATACTCTTCATATTCGCTGGAGACTTCCAAACGAGATATTATTTCGGTGATAAATGGTCGCGTGAACTTTTCATCTTTGAAATCCAAAAAACGGCTACTTCATAGCCTTCCTACTTAACTTGAACATAACATGTTCTATATGTTCCATAGACCGTGGAATACTCTATATGACAATTGTGAGACCGTAGGGACATATCATTTGAATCAACCGTAAAACAATGGAAACGTGCCAATGAAGTCGTGGGAACGTGCTTGCTATGACAAATATTAAGATTGTAGAAAC
>JANAVB010007200.1:5672933-5683351 GCA_029216955.1 Iris pallida | reverse complement strand
TACTGACGCCACTGTCGTTCTGCGGAACGTTATGCTCTTACTGATTGGGCCTCTGGTGCCCCAAGGGGGGACCATGTCGATCCTATTTAGCCAGGGCCCATGCATTGGAAGGATTGTTCTTAACTATATTTCACTTAGAACGGTTAGGCACCTTTATCCGTTAGGTACGAGTACTTTTCGTTTGGGTGTTTGTATCTGACCGTGACTTGGAACAATAACTTGTCACGGATTAGTTTGCCACATCTTGTTCTTGTTTGGTTGTAGGTGTGACTTACTACTTCGATGAGAAGGTATTAAACCTTGTTGGGGTCCGGCCATATTGGATTCATAGCATGGAAAGATACGTCACCGTAAATTAGTTTACCATCTCTTGTCCTTGTTTTTTGGGAGATGGTAAGCTAGTTCAATAGGTGTATGTTGGACCATGTTATAATTCAATTGACTTATTTATTTGAGCAATATTTATTCAGTTTATATGGCATAATTTATGTGTCTTGTTACGTCCCTCTTAGGACCTGGTTATCTCGCCAGGTGCTCTCTTGTCTTTCGCAGGTGTTCTAGCTCTAGTCGTGATCATCGCTATTTCTTCGAGGATGATTGCACTTGGATCGTCTTCGCTTCGCTCGCCAAAATCGTTCTTTATATATCATGTATTTCTTTTCATAGTTGGTAGTGAATTTGTCTCCGCCCAACTATATGTACCAATGACAATTCATAGTCGATTTTATGATATCTTTTATTCTTATATTTTGTGGATGAGATTAGTTAGTTATGGTTCTATTGTATTTTACAACTTACGTATATTTATTATACGACTGGCATGTCTACGTTCCTAGTCCTACGTATTTTGGGACTGGGGCGTTACATATTTTTGTGGTGGCCCATACAGGTCAAGATAATTTGTTTGGTTACTTATCGTACCAAGCAAGCCTGCGAATAGGATTAGAAGTCTAGGATCTCATCCACATACTTGACCTCTTTCTTCGATTCCATATTCGAACTACCATTCGACTCATCGATTGCATCTTGTTTGATTCCTTCTATTATAATGCTTATCTTTCTTTCGTGCTTGCTAGAGGTTAGACAGGTGATCCCTACTAGTTAGACATGTTACTTTGTCTCAAAATACCATTAGTTTAATTCTTTAAGTTAGGTAGAATGCCTTATGACCTAGCAATCCCTTTGTCCTTGTGACCTATATTAGTAAGTTTACTTAGATTCTAGAATTTAGAAGACCCTCACCCATCTAGCCACCCAAAGACTTGGACAAGAAGACTATAGGATGACTGTATGAAGACCATCACATGACATGACTTATATTCTTTAGAAGTTCGAACCAATTTCTACTTTCTTCCAATCTTAGTCTCCCATGCCTATGTTTTACCACCTTGACTAATGTTGCTACTATAATCTAGTTTAGAAAACTCATCCATTTATCGAGTTTGTTCATGACTTATGCTATTGAGCGCGCTCACTAACATATTGTCTAATCAGAACAGGTGCATGATGGTCGGATCAACCGAGTGCACTTTGGTTCACTTTTATCTATCGTTCTACGTGGATGGAGACATAGCTAAAATTGTCCTCTAGAGTCCCATCCACGACTGCCTTGGCAACTCCTTTTGAAATATTCGGTCGTCTTTGAACCACGTATTCGTATTCGATAACGCCTCCTTCGAACTCTATATTGCGTTCGCCTTCGCCTATTTTAGAAGGAAGAAAGCATTGTACTAAAACTTCCTCTAGCCTTCCTATCGATTGTGACCATTATCAATCGATGTTGCTATATCTTCATCCTAAACTACTCGTCCTTTTCTCGGCCCTATATTTACTATCATGACCTTCTAATAGCTTAATTTAGGAGTAAATCAAATTCGTTCTCTTAATCGTGCTCTCAACCTACTCTTAAGAAATCATACCTTCTAGGTCTCTAATTTATTTTCTCGTGATACCATACAATTTCTTATTGTAGGTTATCTTGGTTAAACTTAACCCTTGATCATTTTCACTCTTGCATTAATTAGCCATATCCTCAATTATTTTCGTAATTATCTCAATCACGATTTTCTAATACATCTTGTGTTGAACGTTGTGAATTGATTTTCCTCATCGCTACCCCTTGTGCCTTCTTATCTCCTATTACTTTTTAATTTTGAGGACGAAATTCTTTTAAGTTGGGTAGGATGTAAAATCCCTAAATTTCTATTAAATTTTTATTATTATTAAATTTGGTACTGATTTAAATTTTTATAATCGTACGTCGCGTAGTTGCATTGTACGTCGCACGCGAAATTTCGTTTTTCGTAATTGCTCCACGAGTGCGAATATGTGCTAGCGTACATATTTTTAGAAAAACATTTTCTATTTCAAAATAATAGATATAATAATTAGTTTTGCTATCATTTCTAAGTTTGTTATTTTTACTTCATTTTAAAAGTTATTAATAATAAATAATATTTTTGTATACTAGAAAAGCATAATTATGTAAAAAAATATTTGTGCATATATATATTTCATAATTATTTATTAGTTTATTTTAAATAATAATGTAATTTTTGAAATTATTATTATTAGTATTTTTGGAAAATATATTTTGAAATTATTGTGGCAATTTAAATCTTTTATTAGATTTTATGGATTTGATTTTAAATAGTTTAAAATTTAGGATAGAATTTCTATTTAATTTGAGTTTGATTATCTAGATTTAAATTAATTTAGATTTAGATTTGAATTTATTGAATTGATTTAAATTAATAGATTGAATTATCTAATTGGGTTTAAATAATCCTAATCCTTATCCAACTGGAATTCCCACATCCTATAAATAGGCAGGTACTCCTCCATAAATTTCTTACATCCACAAATGTTTCTACCCAAATGCCTGTGCATCGTGTCTGTGTCCATCCAAATTCTTATTCCATATTTTACAGACACATTAGTTTTTGTCGGACAGACCCTGACAAATCATCCTAACCCTAAACCTATCTGCCCCGACAACCACCTGTGTCCGACACCAATTCCATCGACCAGACTCCGCCAGTACCAACAGCCACAGCCGCCATCAGCCCAACCCACCGGATCTCCCTGCCGACTCCGGCCAAACGAACCCCGTCCGTCATTACGGCTGTCCCCACAACCGCCAATAGCCTGGCTGAAACCCGTCCACTGTCCCAAACCACCCTCTCCGACCACCATGGTCATTTCACCACAGACCCAAGGCCTAGCAGGCGAGTCCCTGCGACCAAACCCCAGACCCCCAGCACCTCCTTCCACCACCAGACGCGGCAACCGCCGCGGCGACCCCCCAGCCAGAGCCGCCGAGGCCAAAACCACTATAACCCCAAATTAAAACAAAAAACCACCACCCTTACTCTCCTGACCGAGCCTCCGCTGGGCGCCGTACCTGGACGTGCGCACCAGGCCGAACCACCCCGCCTGCCATCTAGCATCCCTTCCACCGCCGTGAGATTCCTATCGCTGCGCCTCTGACTTCAGGTGGCCGTGCCTCCTTCAGTGACCGGAGGTCCCTTGCCGAACCACCGTGCGCGCCGTGCTTCTCCGGTAGAAGTCGACTGCCAGGAGAACCCCTTCCTCCTCCACCATGCGCTCCCACCACCTGGTCGCCGGAGCCGCAAGCCTCCTCCTTCGTCGAACTCGGCAGCCTCGCACTAAAGCCCCTTTGGTAAGCCGCAGCCCTGATCATCTCCGCCGTGCCCGAGCCCCATGTCCCCCGCGTCCGCTGCGGCCAACACCACCGCACTCGTTCGCCGTACCACCTCGAGAACCTGATCCCACCGCCGCACTGCCTCGAGAACCCCTCTCTTTCCGCTCTCCGTCGCCTCATCATCCTCGGTGCCCCGGCTGTCGACGCGTAGTCGTCAACGACCGATCTCGTCGCCCGGCGCTGCGCTCGCAACACCGCCTGGAGCCCAGCCCCCGCATGCGCCGTCGACTCCGTGCCGTGAGCGCCACCTGCGCAGCTCCGGTCCCTCTCCCCCCTCATCCTCTCCCGGTTCCTTTCCTCTCTCCCGTCTCCTTCCACTCTCTCTCTCCTTTCTCTTTCCCTTTCCTTTTTTTTCTTTTGTTTTTATTTTTATTCTCTCTCAGAGAGAAAGCAAGTATGATTTTAACCACTGTAATAGTTTTTTATATTATTATTATTTTTTCCTTTTGTTGGTTTGTGTGAATACTTTGGCTTTTGGAGTTTTATTGGGAACTGTGAGGGAATAATTTTGACATTATGTATTATTATCATTATCATTATTTTCATTATTATTAGTATTAACAGAAAAAGGGAGAAGGTTATTTTTTTATATAAGTGTTTGTTGTATTTTAGGCTATTTATTACCATCACTTTCAAAATATATATACATCATTGGTAATACTCTCATTGTCTTGTTGTTATTATTATTATTTAATTATTTTGTTTATGAGTTGTGTGTCCCCTTAAAAATTTATAGTAATATTGGTGTTATTATTTTTATTATTGGTAGTAGTAGTAAGATATTTGCTATTTTTATTTTATATTTTATATTTATATATATAATTTTAGTTTTGTTCATTACCAGTAAATTTTGTATCACTAGCAAATACAACTATTATATTAGATTAACTCCGCACTTATTTTCAAAATAGGATTCAAAACCCTTAGAGATACTATTATATTATTTAAGTTATATAAAATAACTTTTGTTGATATTCTCAAATTATTGTCCAAAATATTTTTACTATGGAAACATAGTTTCACTATCTTAAACTTATGGTTTTTGTTTTATTTTTATTATTTTATTTTTATTTTTATTTTTAATTTAAATTTTTTTCTAAAAATGATTTTCTTGGCTTAAATGATTTTTGTGACTCATAAAAACTAGTATTTCAAGCATTATAAATATAACTTTTCTAAATCATATATTATCTTTATCCAATTTCCTTGGTTATCCCCTTGCTCATAACTAAATCCTATTATTACTATTCTCTCGCCAAATCTCTACTTCTTTATGTCGAACCTAATCAATTTGACCCTTCTGGACTCAATGGAACTGTCCGTGCCACCATCAGAGGTCACCTTGCATAGTTGTTGCACCGAAGTCACAGTTCGTGCCACCTTGATCATCGCAGCACACCAGGCGTCCTACCAGGCAAGACACCTTACCATTTGCTGTTTATTTATTTTAGCTCATATTTTATGCATTATTCATTATTTTTTATGCAAAATAAACTGTGATACATGGCATAACCTGTTAGAACTTACTGTTCAGTTATATTTCCTGCTATGTATTATTTTTCCTACACATTAAACCTAGATTTAAGAGACCACCTTGTGTGTTGCATTCATTGGCCTTGACACGTTGTACCACGAAGTTGTGTGTCGCATGTAGAATACGAACATGAGTGACTGGCTGGCCACCGGTGCGTATAAGCCGTGCGATAGGAATAACCGCTAATAGACGTTGCATGCTTAGTTTGACTTAGAGGTTAATAGAGGTTTTATCTTGTGGATGCAACATAGTAGGCATTGGACGGGGAGGACAATTCCTTAGCGTATGGGCTTCGATGCACTTTCCCTTTTGTAACCCGTGAGCTCCGCCGGAGACGCGGGTCAGATTACCCATGATTACTGACGGCCACTAGCGTTCTGCGGAACGTTATACTCTTACTGATTGGGCCTCTGGTGCCCCAAGGGGGGACCATGCCGATCCTATTTAGCCAGGGCCCATGCGTAGGAAGGATTGTTCTTAAGTACATTTCACTTAGAATGGTTAGGCACCTTTCTCCGTTAGGTATGAGTACTTTTCGTTTGGGTGTTTGTATCTGACCAAGACTTGGAACAATAACTTGTTGCGGATTAGTTCGTCACATCTTATCCTTGTTTGGTTGTAGGTGTGACTTACTACTTCGATGAGAAGATATTGAACCTTATTGGGGTCCGGATACCATATTGGATTCATAGCGTGGAAAGATACGTCACCGTAAATTAGTTTACCATCTCCTGTCCTTGTTTGGTTGGGGGAATGGTAAGCTAGTTCAATATGTGTGTGTTGGACCATGTTATAATTCAATTAACTTATTTATTTGAGCAATATTTATTTAGTTTATATGGCATGATATTATGTCTCTTGTTACGTCCCTCTTAGGACCTGGTTATCTCGCCAGGTGTGTGCTCTTATCTTTCGCAGGTGTTCTAGCTCTAGCCGTGATCATCGCTATTTTTTCGAGGATGATTGCACTTGGATCGTCTTCGCTTCGCTCACCAAAATCATTCTTTTGTATATCATGTATTTATTTTCATAGTTGGTAGTGGATTTGTCTCCGCCCAACTACATGTACCAATGACAATTTATAGTCAATTTTATGATATCTTTTATTCTTATATTTTGTGGATGAGATTAGTTAGTTATAGTTCTACTGCATTTTACAGCTTACGTATATTTATTATACGGTTGGCATGTCTACGTTCCTAGTCCTACATATTTTGGGACTGGGGTGTTACATGAATGATTCGAGGGATAGTGATCAAACTTGACTTCGAATGTCAAAAAAGTATCCAGTCGGACGATAGCATCATTCGCACGACTCAAAATTTGTTACAAAGGAAGATCGTCAGGTTACGTATATCATCGATGGTATTGAGGCATATCAAAGATCGATATGCAATAACTTGGGGGCACTTTAATTCGAGGAATGACGAATGTGCAAGTGTTATTGTTCTGACGGATGCTATACTTAGGATTTTGATTGAAATAAATGTGGATGAAAACAGAAGTGTCTTGATGGTTACGCGGATAACCACATCGTCGACATTCCTATCTTGCACGAGCGCAACTCTAGCCTTGCATATGCGTCACATCGAATTTGGGTGATCATTTCGCATGAGCGCTGACATGGTGATTCATGTCGCGGGAATGATCGAACTCAGAAAATTAGGATACGGCAACTTTGATTCTCTCGACTTGTTGGTTTGATGTGAAGGAAAATTCGAGGATGTTTAGACTTGCGATTGATGATTGAGTAAAATTGAGGATTGAATAGATACAATCTATGTATCGAGAAAGAATTAGTCTAGACACAAAATAAGAGTTACGTCGATATGAGGATGATTATCCCGTGGGAGCGTGCATGGTGATTCATGTCCACCGTGGATAATCTAACTTGCGTGAGATCGGGACGCAACATATTGTTAAGCTAGACGACCTTATGATCGAATACGTGAATTATGATGAACGACTTAGGAAATGTAAAATGTGAATTACGGCTTAGCAATAAATTATGTCGTAGCGTGCTTGACTTGGAAGGATTGTTAGGCGGATTATGTCGAACGTGTTCGAAGAGATAGACTATGCGAAATGGCTTGATGAACAAGTAATATTGATATGTCGAGGAATTAGTTGAAACATGAGTTATTGTAGGATGGCTTTGCTGAATGACTCAGACCCCGTGCGACGAATGTTAGGATGTGTGTAGGGAATCGATGCTCGATGTTTAGAAATCAGAGTGATACGAGCTTGGGTAGAAAATCCCGTACTATTAACTTGGTTTGACCTTAGGATAGGGTCAGTGTTGATATTATTATTTGGGAACTATGATTCCAATACTGACGGATCACTTTAGCCTAAAGAAATGGCCTAGCGGTTAGGCGAGACGTCTATGTTACGAGAGTTAGCATCGGTACGAGTGATCTTGAGGATTGATTAGTTTGGATGTTGGTGTTGATGAATGGAATGATTCAAGAGTATGATAATACCACTCATGAGCCTCAGCTAAAATGCATATATATTAAGGACGCTTGAATATGTGCACGATCCGACTCTAATAAAAATAGCAAAATTCTCTATCACGAGACTTGGTTGAAATGTATGTATTTTGGAGACGCCTGAAATATGTGCATGATCCAACTAAGTGATACGTTGAATTCAAAGTGAGACTAGAGGAACGAAACGGTCAAGGATTTTGAGATTGTGAGTTTCAAAGGAAAAGATTGAGGGTAGCACGAGCGTGGCTCGGTTTAAAGAAATATAAGGAAGTAGATATGCAAGAATCGTGGGATATTAAATTAAAGTGATAAGTCTATAAGTAAGTACTCAGTTAGTTTCGAGGATGAAACTTTTTCTGAGTGGTGTATGATGTAGTGCCCCGTCCCGCTCAGTCAATCGGAGGAATCGGAACGCTGACGGCGTTCGGACTTAGCTATGCAATGGCTTGCTTGAAGACCCGCTCGGTCGAGGTGACTCCTCGCTCAGGTGGGTGGCTTCGGTGAACTTGCCTCAACTTGGCCTTCACACTAAAATAAAAGTTTTCAAATGCACAAATAGGTTTGATAATAAAAGAGATGAATCCACATAGCTAAGGGAATAATCCCAAGTCGGGTTGATTGAGTTAGAACATAAAAAAAGGTCCCACGGTCAGCTTAGAATCGTTGCACGATGGCTTTCAAATAACACTCGGTCCTTCGTCTCGTGGCTTGGGAGAAGAAAAAGTTGGTCTTCGCCATAAAGTTGTGAGTTAGCCTAAGTGATAGACGTCGCCCGCATAAATGCTTGATAAAGCATGCACGGTCCCATCGTCCAAGGGTTAGTATAGCCTTTGCTCTCTCCACGAGCTAAGTTGCATCGTACGGCTTGTGGCATAAGTCTAGGCACCCAAATAACTTGATTGTTTAAAGTCGATCGCGTGCACGACATATTCCCTCGATGCATGGCTTGGCGCAGCCTTTGCTCGTCAAGTTGATGCATGATTAAGTTATGCTAAGTAATTCTAGGCGATCGAAGACATTCTAAGCACTGTCCCATATTTTCTACGGTTGTCAATATTACTTGGTTTCATGATCGTAAGGCCTGTCATATAGAGTATGACTTGGGCGGTAGTGTCGCATAGAGTTCAAGTTGGTTTAAGGTGCGATATCACGAACTTAGTGTTTTAAGGCACGGGCCACGGTTTATTAAATTGAGTTGGAAGGAGGGCTTTCAAATAGTCGCTCCTGAGTCGAATGAAATGATAGGGCAAAAAGAAAGAATGCTCGTGACCATGGGTCGTCGAGGCGGTCTCAGATGTGAGAAGTATTAAATTTGGCCCTAAGAGAGATGGTAACATTAGAAGAACAATGATTGTGTGAGACGTCAGTTCGAGTCGAGTCTTGCATGGTCATTGAAAAACTTGTCGACAAGGTAAAAGTTTCCACGAGGGGCATCCCTGGGCGCCATGGGACCGGGGACCGTTTCAGCCTAGAGGAAAATACAGTATAGCCGAACTGGATGTACCGCTCAGGTTATTCAGGAACTTTCAGCAGAGCTCGCTACTTGCGCTTAAAGGGTCGTCAAATAACAAAACTATAAGTCTAGGATAGCCTGTGGTGCTAGTGACCTTTCATATAGATGAGTTGGCATATAGCGGCTATCCTCGTGTATGCCTTTGGAATGTGTCGAGTTGAATATGTGTACATTTTGGAAGACAATGTTTGGACCTAAGATTTGGCTGCAACGTAGACACTGTGCTTCGGCACGAGATGTGGCATCGAGTCTTAAGTTGTTGGCATAGAGTTGCACATGTGGGGTATATGTTGGATTTGAGTCATCTTGAGTTTAAGTCAGAAAATGCTGCAAGGCAAAGTCGGTCGAGTGATACTTAGTCCACAAGTCTTGATTGGGTCAGTTGGTGATTAAAGTATAAAGGGCCGTGAGGCGGCAATATGGTTAAGTCATACCAAGTTGTGAGGCACAACCACATTATGGACCTAAGCACGGTCACATGGAAATTGGGTACTATCGCGTAGTTGCGTCTCACGACTTGATAGGTTAACGTTGTCGGTACGAGAAGGGTCTAGAGACAAAGTATGAGTTGACATTGTTGTCACAAGTACGAGATGGTCTAGAGACACAAAATAGGCCAAGGCATCTGTCCTAAAACTGATCCTAAAGCAAGAGTAGAAAGACAATCATAAAGGGACTATGTTACACAAAAGTAAATTAACGTGTCGGTTTTGTATGGGTGGGCGAGGAGCTCATTCCACCAGTACATTTGAGTACTGACACCTACACAGTATTTATGTACAGAAACAGGTAGAAGCTCTTGGCACGGAGCTCGCTTGGATGCATCGAGGTACGGAGTTCCTTGGCAATTCGAGGCGTACGATCGCGTGGAGTCAGGACTTATACGAGACATAATGTATGGACGTCGCCTATCTGAAGCACCTGCTGGCTTGAGACATGTATTGAGAGATGAGAGAGAGAGTTGAGTGACTTGTAATGTGAGAAGAGCGAGCTTGAGTGATTGTAATCTTGGCCTTATACCCTATTATAATCCTTGTTTCAATATCAATAAAATGCATCTTTTAAATGACTTATGTTTTGTTCTAAATTTCCGCTGCTATTATTCAATGTCTTTGCTTGGGACTTCTGTACGACTACCCTGTCGCAGCCGCTGAA
>JANAVB010007200.1:5410433-5667933 GCA_029216955.1 Iris pallida | reverse complement strand
TTTTTATTTAATGTGAACTCTTGGCTAGGCCTTGGTATTGCGGATTCAGCAGAGACTTGGACGACAAACAAGTATACCTTACTAACTTTTGTTCAATATATTTTCATGCATGTTCTCTATTTTACTGTTGTTTCTTTTCGTTATATTTTCATATTCATGTTGCTATTTTTTGCCCTCGTTATACGTGCACGTAAATTTATTATCCAATATTGCTTGTTTTATTATATCTTGCCATGTTCTTGAATACTACTTGAGATTGTCGTTGCCTATGCATTATTCCCTTACATAATTTGACTTAGACTTGACATGACTTGACTTGGACATGACTTGGCTTGCTTTGACTCATAGTTCTAGATGAGGATATTGTTATTAGGCATTGGCTATACTTGACCACTCTCGAGCATTAGCTCCCACAAAGCTGCAATAGAGACTTATTATAGGTTGTTAGCCCCCACAGAGCTGCAATCTATATGGCCGTTAGCTGCCACAGGGTTTGCAACTTATCACAATTTTATTGTGGTCATGTTTATTAGCACGATTCTCGGTTGTCATGGCATTTTATCCAATTTTCATTCTTGTATTGTACTTTCTTCAGTTTTATTCTTGTACGATTCAATGTCATTATTCTTGCGTGTTGTACTATATAGTAGGTTTGTATGTTATGTGTATTGCTACGTCCCTTATGTGGACCTGGTGATCTCTCTAGGTATTTGCTGAACTGTCATAGTAGAATTGATGGTTAGATGATGATTGCTTCTTCGGGATTTCAGGTATCTTTATTGTATTCATTCGACATCATATTAACTTTTCGTCACTTATTTTTGCTGATATGGCCTAGTTTTACAAGTTCTATTCTTTGTCATGAGCATGTTCAGACAATTGTATTAAAGTCTGACCAACTTTATTATATATATTGTCGATCTTAGTATTTTTTATTCTTGTAGAATTAGTGTATTACTGTTTGATCAGCATTGGTACACATGGTTCTCATATGAGATGATATTATGTGGATTGAGATATATAGTCAGACTTGTCAGTTACAGTTTGCCACGCCCCAGTCCCAAAATACACGGGACTAGGCCACGTGGCAATAGCCAGCTACGATTCAAGCGAACTCTAGCCCAACTCGAATACGTATAAGCTGTCAAGATGAGGTAAAAAAAATCTAAGTATCTTATAACATCCACAACACTAATCTACAATACTATAAATTCTGAAAGAAAATAACTGTGGAAGAATGACAAAAATGCATCAACTAACGATACCTGAAATCCCCAAGAAGTATCCGTAATATCCTATATCAGATCTCAGCGTATACCTGGAAGGAAACCAGGTCCTCAGTGGGACGTAGCAAGATACATAATATACATGCCGAAATAAAGTACAATAAATAACATATGAAGGGAGTAAACATATGATCCAGGAACGGGTAACATGAAGCTAGTCAGGTGATCAATATACTACTACTATACATAATATCTAGTCTGTGTGAGATGCATTTGAGGACAAAGTTCGACAGAGAAGATGTCTCTAAGGGGTATATGTGCAGTGGTACAAGTCACCAGCTGTAGCAACATCACTAAAGTAAGCTACAGTAAGCTCCTCCGTCTAGTGACCATCCTCCCCACCCAATGATACTGTCCGTGTCGCATCCACGACAGGACCAGTCAGACTCTAGAAAATGATAAGTCCAGAAGTCCAGTCAACATGTACACAAAAAATCCATTATCGAGTAAATATCCAATAAATCATAAACGAGTCTCCTATAAGCCATGCAATATGAATTCATGAATCATGTCTATGTGTTCGCAGGTATAATAATGATAGTATACTGATAAGAAACATGATTGTATAATATATCCAGTGTGATCGACTGATAAGAAATATAAGCATGTAAATACTGTAAAGCAAGTAGCAATGTATACTTGCCTGGAGTCATCCAAATTGTGTTGAGACTGCAGTACCAAGGTCTATCCTACTATCTATGAGAACCATACTCTATGCAAATATCTATCAACCCAAATTACAAACAAATATATATCACACACTAAAGTACACGTATGCTTAATAAATCCCACCTAGAAAGCTTGGATCGTTCTAGCCGCATATTACCTTAGTTTATCTAAGATACTTATAATTATATCATCTAGAACTAGGTCACACTAGTCTCTATAATCATTAGTGCTAGTATATAAATTGCAGGTTGTAGGTTCAAAATATCACGTTTGTACCTCGTTATTCATATAATGAAACCTATGACACGTAAATCGAGATAAGATAATAAACTACAAGATTAACAATCTTATCGTGGTGATCCACATGGTCAACTAGTCAATTTCAGTGATGTGAGATCACTGGAATCGACTGATCTCAGTTTCGACGCACAGATTCCGAGATATGAACATAAATATGAATTAGTTATAATTAAGGGTGATACATAAAGAAAAATCTACAGTCGTCGTCAGATAATGAAAAAAACATTACCAACGTGTCCAGAATGGTTAAGTCAGCTAGGATAGCCTACACATAAGTTAAATTTAGACATATGGGCAAAATGATAATTTTAGGTAAAAATGGTATCTGTCGTTGGACCAGCTTTGCACCAAAAAAATGTGTCAGGATAAAATTCCACTAAAATTAGCAAATTATATGTCCACGAGTTCAAAATGATGATACGAACCCAACGATATATCCAAAATTGGATTCCGATGAGCCGATTTCAAAATGACCCGTTGACCCAAATATTGGAATCCAATTTGCACGAAAATACGTGTCGGAGCTAAAGTCCTCCAAACTCAGCAAATTATATATGTATTTTAGCCATAACGACGCCACAAGTCCATTTGTGGCATCAGAATTAGAATCTGGAGTTCTGAGATCAAAATTAGAATTTTACAAGTTAAAAATTACGGTTTCGAGAGGGCAACTTTGGCGTCGATTTCAACCAAATAAACGACATCCAATATAACTCTTTAATTAATTATATATATATATAAATATTTAAATTTGAATTATTAAATTTAAAATTTTAATATTAATATTTATATATATATATTTACTTTTTAATTACTTAGTGCCAACCAAATTTATTTATTTATTTATTTATTTATTTATTTTGTGTATATTTGTGGTTCCACACAAGCCTAGCAACTTGCTAGCTTGGTGATAGTATCCATGGTGCATGGTACTATTCATACGAAAACTTCCAGCACACTTTGTGAGCACATTGTGAACTTTAGCTTTAACTTAGCTTTGGTACTTTAAATGCATACATCTATATGTTACATTAGAATGTGTAATAGGCTTAGGTGTAAATAGTGGTACTTTAAATGCATATATCTATATGTTATAGTACAATGTGTAATAGGTGGATAATTGGAGGACTTTTGTGCAAATAACTTGCTAAGTGTTTCAATTCTCAATTGTTGGGAGAGTGGGAGCTATTGGATTAAATGAGATATGAATAATGAATAAACTGTTTTGCATTTGAATGGAGAGAGAGAGAAGGTCCCTCATTTCAAGATAAAGAATGAACCATTTTGCATTGAATGGAGAGGGAGAGAAAGAGTATCTTATTTCAAGATAACGAATGAACAGTTTTACATTGAATGGAGATGGAGATGGAGAGAAAGAGTCTCTCATTTCAAGATAATGAATGAATAGTTTTGCATTGAATGGAGAGGGAGAGAGAGTCTCGCATTTCAAGCTTTATAACCTAATGTCATGTATGTTTCCACTCATGAACTCTATATATAGGTTCCCTCCCTCTTTACTTTATTTTCACAATCCATCTTTGCAAAGCTGCCAAACCACCCTCCTCCCTTCCACTTATCTTCCCCTAGTCGACTAGTCGAACTTCGTCGACAATCGACGAACCACCTTTTCGATTTTGACGAGGACGATTTCGACGGAGCTGACATTGTGTCGATGTGCTCGAGCTGACAGAGGACGACGACAATCTCAACATAACTACAACCACCTTTTTCTTCTTTCTTGGTAAGAAACTGAACTCTAGCCCTTGGTATAGTTTAAATTCATGCAGATCCCTTATACAAACACCAAACCAATATTGGCCTAGTGGTCACCTGGCCGTCCCTAGGATCCAGTCATGACATACCCTAGTTTGAGCCCTCCCTTGCATGTTTTTATATATATAGATATATTTAATATCTAGGATGAAATATAAATTGTTGGGTTCTGTTTCAAACATAGAACCAAATCTACCCTATTGGTCAGAGCAGCTATGTTAAGACCCCGTCCAGAAAGCCTAAGTTTGAGCCCTGGTTCTGTGTTTTTGTATATATATATATATATATATATATATATATATATATATATGTGTGTGTGTGTGTGTGTGTGTGTGTGTGTGTGTGTGTGTGTGTGTATATACGGTTAATAATACAGAAATTGTATTATTTTATCATATGTTCTGTATTTTGTATTTTTATCAATATTTTATATTGTGTAAAATTCACGTGAAATGCTGATAAATAGTAATTTTAATTGTAGTATTCATTTATGATTTTTGCACAATTATTTATTCATTAAATATATTATTTAGTAATTAAAAACAGTAATTAGAAAATTTTGAAAACTGTGTATTCTAATTTTTAGTACATGTCTGGCACAGTTAATAAATATTGAAAAAAATACAGTAATTAGTGTTTCATATGTAGTATTTATTTGTAAAATTTCCAGCATTAAATATTATTATTTATATTTTCTATTAACTAAAATTTGAAAGTACTATTTAATGTATATTAATTTTTAGTAAATATTAAACAGTGCTTTAAAGTTAAATAAAATTTGAAATTAAATAGTAGATTTTCTATAGATCATTTTCATATGTTTACATGTTAATTTTAAGTTAGTTTTGATACGATAAAAATTAGTTTATGTTAACAATTAATTATAAATAATTGTTTTTAAAATAGTTTCTGATTCAAATAATTCTATAAAAAGTAATTTCTGTCCAAAATTTTAAAAATTTGATACCTTCATTATTTTGCCTAATTTTGACCAATGAAAAATAGTAGCAAGTTAGTTTGAGACCTCTAACTATTTAAACGAACATTGTCGGACCCCTTTTCATAAATACTTTATTTATTTTGATAATTAAAATAAAATATTTTAATTATTATTAAATTCCTGTAAAATATATGTAATCCATGACTTATGATTTTTACTTAGTAAAACTTAATTTGATGTGTACTAAATATTGTGTCAGTCTTAATGTTCAATATTAGGACTAGTGTGCCATGTCTAGTACAACGTGACCCCATAAGTAGCACAACACATAGATAGCACTTAACCTTTAAGTAGCACAACACTAGTTGCGACTCTGACCTGCATGGGCCACCATAAAAATGTGTCACGACCCGCACCGTTTAGGGGCACGAGTAGGGGGTACGTCCAGCCTACGCCGCAGTATCGACGGTAGAACGCTGTAAGGTCATCTAGAACAATACAACATCTAAGACATAATAATATAACCTGTCATCTCCGCACGGAGGAATATAATCACAAATCAATCACATAATTCTACGAAAGATAGGCACGATGATAAAATAAGATAAAGACGAAATAAATAGTCTAAAATAGTACTGAGTCACAAATCACAAGTTCAGAATTTAAAGACATAACGCAGATCCCAAGTACTACTATAAGTCTTAATGTATCAAGCTGGAAGATAGTCCAGACAAATATAACACACAGCTAAGTCACTACAGGCGGTGCATCCTCTACGGGCTCCGGATCCACAGGCTGGTCCTGGTCGTAGACTCCATCTATGCCAAACCCGTAGTAGGTCGGGCAATCAACATCTAAATCCTCTAAAAAACAACGGGGGTTATCCTGTCAGGATATGAGCAAGTACAAACACCAACAGCAGTTCCATGTGAATTGATAAATACTATAAGAGACAGCTATAATAAAATAAATGATGAATGTCAAAACTGAAAGTAAAACTGTATAAAAGAACTGAATATTATATCATGGGTGAGATTTAAGGTAAAGCTGGAATAAGCAGTAAATGTAATCTGATATACGATGTAAACCTATAAAGTAAGTGCCATGAGATATTAAAGCGTTATGTGATCGGCTTGGGTCAGGATCAGGCTGTTCCATTTGATTGGCTATGCACAAGTAGTACAATGGTATAGGAATCAGGTCGGCCAAAATGGAAAGCTATGCACAAGTAGTATAAGGTCAGGTACACCCTACGTGTGGTGAGGGTGGAGCTATGCACAAGTAGTAAACAAGTGGGAAAATGATCACATAACCTCTAATAACTCCTCATCCCCGAGTAGTATAATGAATCCAGACATGACACGTCATGACACAGGATTCGAAGAGTAGGGGGCCAGCCCACTCCCAAATCGGTGTCTATACAAGTACAAGAAACAATCTCGAACAATGTACTCATATACCAGGTAAACCAGGAATGACATCTCATGACGAGATTCAACGTATACTAGCCCGTGCTAGTCCGTGTATCCTCTTTTTGAGAATCAAGTATAACACTACAACTGAATCGGATATAGTAGATATCAAATCAATAAAAACTATCAGAGAATGTACTTGCCTGTTGTCTTGAGCTGAGGAATCCATACTACTAATCAATTGAGCCACGAAGGTCAACTCGCACAACAATCTCCTAATGCTGAAACAGACATTATCAACATTCTCAGAATAGTCAAATTAGCTAGGAACACCTACCCATAAGTTCAATTCTGGACACAGGGGCAAAACGATAATTTCGGGCTAAAATGATGTCCGTCGTTGGACCCGCTTTTGCACCGAAAATTGTGCCGATAACTATGGTCTCTAAAGTCATCAAACTATATATTTACGGGTCTGATTTGACGAGACGAACCCAACCGTATGTCCAAAGTTGGATTTCGGTGGGCCGTGCATAAATTCGCCCGTTGGATCGGGTGGCAGGCCCGCCAAAATAGCGTTCCGGACGACCTTATCAAATTCGGACCAAACTTGGCATAATGTACCGAAAAAATGGTACGGTCCTGTTGGCACAAGTTTCGTCTCGAGATAACGAACGTGCACAAACTAATTGACAAATTCTCTTTCTTTCTCTCTCTCTCTATATATATATTTTTTTTCTCTCTCTCTATATATATATTTTCTTTCTCTCTCTCTCTCTCTCTCTATATATATATATATATATATATATATATATATATATATATATATATATATATTTTATATATATATATATATATATATATATATATATATATATATATATATATATATATATATATATATATATATATACACACACACACACACACACACCCCCATACACTTACACATATATATTTGTAAATAAAACCCATTAACTAACCATATATACATAATATTTATTTTTGAACCTTTTCATTTCTTTTATATAGATAATTATCTATACATCCATATACATACATCTACATATATAAACTCCATATAACAATAAATCCAAAAAATTATAAAATAACCTGGATTTATTAATAAATAAAAACTAAATATTTTATATTCTATATTTAGTAAATATATTAAAGTTTTATAAAATATATATATATATATATATATATATATATATATATATATATATATATATATATATATATATATATATATCAACAAAATACCTATTTAACTAATAATATAAAAATACTAACAATAATATTTTAAATAATATTAAAATAATAAAATAATATAAATGACCATACTAGCCCTATTCAGGAAAGTGGGGGTGACAAGTCTACCCTCCTAAAAAAATTTTGTCCTCGAAATTAGAGCAAACTAGCACAAATCACACAAGCAGTTAACAAGAAGAAAAGTACCTCAAGGCTCGAAGAGATAAGGGCAACGCTCCCGCATCTCATTCTCTCTCTCCCAGGTAGACTCTCCTGGAGAGTGATGCCTCCATGCGACACGAACCAATGGAATAACTTGGTTCTGAAGCACCTTCTCTCGACGATCCAGAATCTCTACAGGCTGCTCTGGATAGCGGAGAGTAGGCCCCACCTCTATCGAGAATGATCCAATACATGGCTAGGATCTGCCACGTACCGTCTAAGCTGCGATACATGGATTACGTTGTGTACTCCCTCGAGCGTAAGTGGTAACTCTAATTGGTATGCCACTGCACCGACCCTCTCCAGGATACGGAAATGTCTGATGAATCACAAACTAAGCTTTTTGCCTCGGCCAAAACGAATCGTGCCCCGTGTCGGAAAAATCCTTAGTAACACCATATCGCCAACCTAGACACCAAACAAGACTCAATACCAGACTCTAAAGCAAACAATCACAAACGAGCATGAATCATAAAAACTGATACTAACCTCAAACTCTAATGGTCTCCGGTGGCTATCCGCCCAATGCCGTTGTCTACCCTGAGCCACCCAAAGTCTATTCCTGATCAATCTAACCTTCTCTGCTGCATCCACCACCATCTCTGGGCCAAGTAAAACTCTCTCACCGACATCGTCCCATGATAAAGGAGTACGACATCTTCATCCGTATATAACCTCAAATGGAGACATCTCTATACTAGCCTGATGGCTATTGTTGTAAGCAAACTCTACCAGGTGGAGATGGTCCTCCTAAGAACCCTCAAAATCTAACACACAAGTACGAAGCATATCCTCGAGTGTCTGGATGGTCCTCTCTGATTGTCTGTCTGTCTGGAGGTGATACGCGGTACTGAACTTGATCTGGGTGCCCAAGCTAGTATGCAAACTCCTCCAGAAGTGGAAAGTGAAACGACTATTCCGATCCGAGATTATGCTCACCGAAATAATGTACAATCTAACTATTTGTCGCACGTACATCTCTGTCAGCTTCTCCGTAGACAGTCCCACATTGAAAGATAAAAAGTGGACCAATTTGGTCAATCTATCAACGATAACCCAAATCGCGTCTTTTTCTCCCGGAGATCGTAGAAGTCCAGACACAAAGTCCATAATGATGTGCTCCCACTTTTCCTCTGGAATGGGTAGTGGCTGAAGTAGACCACCTGGCCTCTGTCTCTCAGCTTTCACCTGCTGGCACACCAAGCATCGAGATACAAATGGAGCTACCTCTCGCTTCATGCCATACCACCATACATGCTCCCACAGATCTTTGTACATCTTATTGGCTCCAGGATGCATAGAGTACTGAGAACGATGTGCTTTCTACACAATCTCCTCCTGAAGCTCTCCACTCAGAACACACAATATAGTACCGTGCCTCAGCGACCCATCTTCGGCTATAGAGAAATTATCTAGCAATCCTGCCTGCACCTGCTCCCTGATGCTCCTTAGGGCCACGTCATCAAACTGTGCTGATCTGACTCTGTCCATCAACGCAGACTGAATCTGTAAGCCCCACATCTGAACCTTCATGCCCGGAGTGATCACCTCGATATTCAAACTATCCATATCGGCCAACAGATGACGATCTATCGTCAAATACATAGCGACGAGATACCTGCTCAAGGCATCTGCAACTACGTTAGCCTTTCCTGTATGGTACTGCAAAGAGATATCAAAGTCCTTCATCAGCTCAAGCCACCTTCTCTGCCTCATGTTCAATTCCTTCTGGGTGAACATGTACTTCAAGCTCTTGTGATCCGTGTAGATCTTTACTCGCTCTCCGTACAGGTAGTGCTTCCACAGCTTTAAAGCAAAAACAACAGCTGCCAACTCCAGATCATGGGTAGGGTAGTTTTTCTCATGAGGACGTAACTGCTTAGATGCATAGGCAATCACCTTCCTGTGCTGCTGAAGAACGCAACCCAAGCCCTTCCCAGAAGCATCACTGTATATCGTGAAACCACCAGTCCCAGATGGCAACGTTAAGATAGGATCTGTTGTCAACCTCTGCTTCAGCTCATCAAAGGCAGCCTGACACTCCTCGGTCCATACGAACTCTATGTCTTTCCTGGTGAGTCTAGTCGTCGGCTCTGTAATCCGAGAGAAGTCCTGGACGAACTTTCGATAATAGCCTGTTAGACCCAAAAAGCTCCGAATCTTGACGACTGAGCTCGGTGTGGACCATGACTCAACTGCAGAAATCATCTTCGGGTCCACTGAGATCCCATGCTCGGTCACAACATGACATAAGAACTCTACCTGTTTTAGGAAGAACTCGTACTTTGATAGCTTCCCATGCAACTGCTCCTTCCTGAGAGTCTCGAGCACAATCTGCAGATGTTCTTCGTGCTCCTCCGGCGTCTTCAAGTAGATCAAGATGTTATCTATGAAGACCACCACGAACTTATCAAGGTACTGATGGAATACCTTGTTCATCAAGTTCATGAATACCACTGGTGCATTGGTCAACCCAAATGGCATAACAGTGAACTCGAACTGGCCGTACCGAGTCCGAAAAGTCGTCTTCAGAGTATCCTCCTTCTTTACCTTCAACTGATGGTAATCGAACCTCAAGTCTATCTTCGAAAATACCTTCGTACCGCTCAACTGATCGAACAAATCGTCAATTCTCGGCAATTGGTACTTGTTTTTGATAGTGAGGTTATTGAGCGCTCTGTAGTCGATACACATGCGTACCGTTCCATCCTTCTTTGGTACAAACAGAACAGGTGCGCCCCAAGGTGAAGAACTGGATTTGATGAATCCTTTGTCCTATAACTCGTCGAATTGCTTCTTCATCTCTGCCACCTTGCTGTTGTTGATCATATAGACATGCTGCGAGATAGGCTCAGCACCCGACACCAAGTCTATAGATAACTCAATATCCCTGTCTGGCGGCATTCCTGATAATTCATCAGGGAAATATCTAAGAATTCTGCTATCAATGGGTGTGGCAATTTCTGTCCTGCAATAAAGCTCCACAAAAACCCTCTTTCGGCTCAGTTGCTCCCCTAGGGAACTCAAACTCTGGCTCCTTCGGTGATCTAAATAAAACTCTACCTCCTCTACAATCTATACTAGCATGGTGCCTGCTCAACCAATCCATACCGAGTATCATATCGTAGCTCGGAAGTGGCATTATGAGCAAACATGCACTCAAAATTTTGGCCGCCTAATGTAACTCTCCGCCCCTTGCAAATATTATTGACCAGGATAATGCCTCCCTCGGTCAAAATCTTGCAAGTCCTATTCAGTGGTTCAACAATAATATTGTGTCTAAGTACAAAAGTGACAGATACAAAACTGTGTGTAGCACCAGAGTCAAATAAAGCTAATGCAGGAAATGAATCAAGAAGAACAGAACCTGCAACCACATCTGCAATGGGCTCGGCCTCCTCGACAGCCAAAGTAAATGATCTACCCTGAGGTGCACCCCTCTGTTGCTGGTTTTGGGTAAAATATTGCTGCTGAGTTGGAAGCGGCGGACCCCTCGGCTGAATAGCAGGTCCTGCTGGAGCTCTAGCAGGAGGTGCTCTGTCCTGACCTCCCCGAGCTGGGCGAGTAGGATAATCCTTCAACTGGTGGTCGGGCGCACCACAGAATGGACAAACGCCCAACCTCTTCCTGCAGACCTCTCGGTTGTGCCCCGGCTTTCCACAAAAAGCATACTGTGGAATCTGCTTCTGTCCCTGCTGATACTGTGCATGTGCTGGTGCCTGGTGCTGCTGATGCTGTTGCTGGTGGAACGGCCTCTGCTGAGTCTGAGGACGCTTGGCTGGTCCTGCAATGCTACCAACACCCATAGCATCGCTGCTCCTCTTGGGCCTGAGACCCAAGTCCTCCTCTGCAATCTGAGCGTCTATCAGAATGTCCTCCAAGGTCGCAGTACGATGCCCAGACGTGTGAGATTTGACGATGTAGTTCAGGCCCCTTCTGAACTTGCGGGCCTTCTCCCCAGCATCCTGAACCATGCCCGGGGTAAATCGGCTCAGACGAAAGAACTCCGTCGCATACTCGTCTACAAACATGTTCCTTTGCACAAGTCCCACAAACTGGCCTTCCAGTTGTCACGACCCGCACCCACTGTGAGGGTACGAGAACGTAACAACGCCCAGCCTACGCCGCAGTGTCGGCGGTAGAACGCTGTCCTAGGTCAATCATCTAACAAATAAAGGTACCTGTACAGTATATACACTCCGAATGGAGGTGACATAACAGAACAGTCTCAATCACATCTAAGGCAGATACAGGATAGTAAAGGTAGATAGAGAGATCAGAAACACAAAGTAATACTAAATAAGAGAGAAAATCTAAGTGTATAAGATAACAACTCAAGAACATCCAGCTCAAAACAAGTCTCTAAATATAAACTACATCTCAGAACAACAACTGAAATCCCAACAACAATGCTGAAAGAAAACTAAGCCTAGCTATCTAGTCTAGACTCTGGGAGTAGCATCCTGTGCTGCAGCTGGGTCCTCCAGAGGAACCAGGTCGCAGGTGTCGTCTAATCCTGCTCCATAATAGGTGGTACATAGGGCCTCCTCCTCATCCTCTGTAATATTTTCAACAGGTCCAGTCAGGACAGGAGCGAGTACAGTACATCTTAACAGATCATAGCAGGTTAGAAAATATAATCATGCAGTAAAGTAAGATACATGAACTGAAGAAAAACAGTATGTAAACAGAGAGAGAAACTGTAATAGAATATCTACTATACATAGAGAGCTAATAGTGACTAGTGAGTCAGAGTAAAATATAAACATGTGAATGGCATAGGAGATTCATGACTACAGCTACGAGAGTGATTCATGACTACAGCTACTGGGATAATATTCACATGTCTATTTCTACTCCCCCATCCCCAATCGATACACAAAGATCTGTTCAAGTTATGTTAAGATTCGTGAAACTTTACATGGCTCATAAAATGAGTGATACGTGAAGGTGATTCATGATGGCTCTGTGAACATGAGAGTACATGTGTCACAAGCGATTCGTGAATCAGAGGAAGCATAGAGATACGTGATGATTCGTGAAACGCACAAAACATGCAGTATCCGATGCTCCCGAGGGGGATAACATCTCATGAAAAGATCCATATAGTACCAATCCGTGTGACCAACGTGACAGTATCAAGTAAAGTAATTTAAAGCAGAAAAATAATTCTAAGCAGGATATGAAATGATCAGAGAATGTACTCGCCTGGTATCTGAGTGTCCGGATGAAGTGTACTGTCCGAGGAGAGGTGTCTGGCTCCTAATCAGAACAGCATAAGTCACAACAAGTCTAAAATGATAACGAGATGCAATTCAATGCATTCTAAATGAATCTAGGTCAATCTAGGCCAAAGTCAACTCCTGGTCAACTCTGGTCAACCCTAGAAGTCAAACTAGGTCAACTATGGTCAAACTAGGTCTAAACAAGCCTACACTAGTCTATCAAGTCCATACAACCTATACAAGCTGTCCAAGTCATAACACAATACCTATAGGCACACATTACTTAGCAAACATATATCCACATATATATTAGCATACATTTATATACCTAATAGGCCTATCCATTAGACATAAATACTCATATACATATACCTACATATAGGCTTAATACATATATACATATAGATATACATACACTATACATTACACATGCATGTTTATATGTAGATAGGGTTAGGAGGGAAGAACACACATATAGGCAATGTGTACATATATAGGCTAGAGTGTGTGTGAGTGTTTGCATATGATATTGTGAGTGTGTGTGTTTACATACATAAACCTACCTGTGTGTGAGTGAGGGATGATGATGTGATAATGTGTGTGTGTGGCAGGTTTGTGTGTGTGAGGGCTAGAGGGTTAGGGCCTGGTCTTTGTGTCATGTGTGTGTGCATGAAAGGAGTGTAAGTTAACTAGACTTTCAAATATCAGGTTTTAGTTCTATAAGAAATCCCAGTTTTTTTACTATTGCTAATCTCAGTTTTCTGATTTACATTAATCAATTTTAATCATTCTCATATATATATATCATTCAACACAAGTGCAGGTGGTAATACATTGAAGACATTGAATCTCATTCATAACATTTAAACTAAACCCAGTTTGCATAACATTTCAGTTTTCATAGCATTAACTAATTTCAGTTTTTCTTCACAAAGGATTCAGGAAAATCCAATTCATTTCAGTGTGTGTGTGTTATGAATGTGTACAGATTTAACATGTGTATTAGAGTGTACAAGGGTGTTAGTTGGTGTCCAAGTGAAGGGTGTATGCAGTGAAGCTATATGTGAAGACATGACAGGTAGTTTCAGTTCATGTGTGTGTAAACAACATATGTGTGAGTGTATAAAATGTGGGGAGGCAATGTGAGTGAAATAAATTAGGAAATAATTCCCAGGTTTCAGATTTCTGAAACCTATGGCAGGAAGTTTCCCCAACCCAATGCAAAAACCCAAGTCGATGATTCCCTTGTATTAGCACAATCAAAGTGAACATGTACATCACTCATCAATATGTAGGTGAACCCTATTTATCAATCAGACATCACAAAACAGGAAAAACGAAAATCAATTTCAGTTTTGAACTGAAATCGAAAGCTCAGTACATGAGGAATATGACTGCATATCAAACCACATTCGAAATCTCATTTTGAAACCCAAATCAAAACCAAATCAACCAAGATTCGAAACATAGTTAGAATGTATATAGGTAAACTATATTAGGATGTAAACATGTGAAAACTTGCAGTAAACTGAGCTAATTTGATTCCCAAAATTCGAACTACAAAACTGGAAAGCACTGAAATAAATACCCAGTTTCAGAAAATAGGGTAAATGCAATTTAATGATTAAAACTAACTAAAATGCAAAGAGGTTGGTTGGTAAATGAAGATAAACATGTGCCCGTGTCTTATGGTCCAATTCGTGTCCATCACGATGTGACACAGCGCGTGTCCAAGCCTAAGAACACTAATCAAACACCTACAGTGCACAGGAATGGCACTGCATCGTGCACGCGTACACGCGTGTCGTGCACGCGACACAGTGCGACTCGAGGCTCGTGCTCACACAGGGGTGTTCGCCTAGGGTCACCCTAGGTCTGTGTCAGCCTGCAATGCGACACCGTGTCGCCGTGTCCACGCTAACAGCCCGTATCAGAGGGGACTGAAACTCGCGCGCAGCAGCTCGAGCGACCAGTGCACGAGCTCGTGCTCGCTCGACACGGAACAGGGACACGCGAGACTTGGGGAGGGCCGTGTCAGACACTGTCCCCACCCACGTGTCAAGTGGCGTGTCCCGAATCGCCGTGTCCAGAGTGCAATCCAACCCGAGTAGCAGGGGAAGCCCCAACCGCGCGTGCGAGCGTGTCCGACCCTTCGTGCACCCGACACAGACACTAAAACACCATGGACACTTCACAAGAATTAAAACATACACCTAGATCTACAATCATGTTAAAAAAGAATTCAAAAATAAGGCAAAAATATTCTTTGTGGCATTTCATCAAACACATTGCATAGCACACTGATACGTGTCCTGTTAGGACACGAATCGACACAGAAACTTAGGGATTCCTATTCCTATTGTTAGGTTAGGTCTAGGGCTCCCTATACATGCAATAATTTCAGGATTCTATGGTGAGAATAAGAAGTTACCTCAAAGTATCAAAACTCTCAAAAAGCTCTTCAAAGAGGGAATCTCCACAAGCCACCAATCAATCAAATCGATTCAAAATCTGTGATTGGACTCCACCAACAGTAAGAGAGCAATGATTAGGTCCTAATGGAAGAAATTTCATTCAAAAAGGAGTCCTATTGATTAAACTAGGAAAGAAATAAAGGAGGCTTATCTACTTCCTTAAGAGAATGATGAACTATTAAAGAAAGACGCTCAAATCCCCAAAGAGGCATTATATAGGCAAGGGGGGGTCTCTTGGCTGGTCATAAAGTTAGGGTTAGGGTTTTTGGGTTTCATCCTATGGCCAGGATTGTATCAAGGGAAATAGATGGCCTAGAACAAGGGTTCTATCTTAGCCCTGAGCAAATCACTTAACCATGTCTAAACTTGATTAACCCCTTAACCAACTCATCTAATTCTCAAAGTGGCTCACTAAGTTAGTCATGACTCACCTAGGTTAGGCTAACCATAAACACAAGGCAATAATTATATTAGTATTTAAATCACACCATTCAATTAAATTATTCAAAAATTCCTAATAAAATATATTAAATTCAAATAAATCCTAAAATGCCCAAAATAACTTCTAGGCTATAATGTACTAGTCAGACATCCTAATCACATGGCTAGGCTCTAAGGTTACACTAGTCAAACACCAAAATCATAAGTCATGATCTAAAAATAGTTTTAAAATAATTAAAAATTACCAAAAATCATATTATCATTTAAATATCTTAATTAAATAAATAAAAATATAAAATTTCAAAATTACCCTTATTTTAGAAATTGGGTGTTACACCAGTGCACTAAGAGCCACATCAGGAAAGAATTTCTCCTTGAATAGCTTCTTGAAGTTCTCCCATGTCAAGCCCATCACGGTCACGCAAGGATCTATGCGGTACCAAGTCAGAACGATATCAAAGAACTGACTTGCTGCTGCTGACACCCACAGGTTCTCTGGAAGTTGTGCTAATCCCAGGCTCCACTCAACATCCTCTAGCCAATCATCAGCATACAGGATCCCTTCTATTCCCTTAAATTCTCGAGGAACCATCTTCTTGAAATCCATTACGGAGCCAGGCTTCGCCTGCTGCTGCTATGGCTGCTGGGTGGGAGTGCCCTGAGTCTGAACTGCAGTCACCTTCTCTATAGTGGCGAGTGCTAACTGATGTACATTCTCCATGCTCTGCCTCATAATCTCTGTCTGTCGCTGTGATGCTTCAGCCTGTGCTCGTTGTGCCTCCATCATCTGTTATAAGAGCGCGAACATCTGAGAGAAATAGGTCGATAACGGAGGTGGAGGTGGAAAAGGATCTGACTGAACGAGAACACGCCTCTGGATCGGTGAATGAAGACTCCCAGGTGTTATTGTCACCCCTTCCTGAATGGCAGGGACAGTAAGGGCAACCTCCTGAACCGTATTCCCCTCAGGTCGTGAAGTACTTGTCTTCGTCATCTTGAAGATAGATTCAAGCAAAGAGATCAATATGGCACAAGATAGGATATTATTAAGGAAGGACAATTAAATTATAAGTACAAGAAGAGTCGTCATGATAATGAAAAGATCAAAAAATTTCTATTATGTGATTGAGTAACTCCTATCATAAACTAGAACCTATATCCTAATAGCAGGCTCGTAATTAGTACTCTAAGTCGAGCACCATTATGAAATCGTACTAGTTACGACTCTGACCTACATGGGCCACCATAAAAACGTGTCACAACCCGCACCCTGTTTAGGGACACAAGCACAAGGGTACGTCCAGCCTACGCCATAGTATCGATGGTAGAACGCTGTAAGGTCATCTAGAACAATACAACATCTAAGACATAATAATATAACCTATCATCTCCGTACGGAGGAATATAATCATAACTCAATCACATAATTCTACGAAAGATAGACACGATGATAAGATAAAGATAAAGACGAAATAAATAGTCTGCAATAGTACTGAGTCACAAATCACAAGTTCAGAATTTAAAGTCATAACAAAGATCCCAAATACTACTATAAGTCTTAATGTATCAAGCTGAAAGATAGTCCCGATAAATCTAACACACAGCTAAGTCACTACAGGCTGTGCATCCTATACGGGCACCGGATCGCTGGTCCTGGTCGTAGACTCCATTGTTTCACTTAACAAAATTGCCAAACAAAAGGTTGGATTTTGAAAATAAAACGAGAAAAAGTACAAGAAGTACAAATTTGATTCTGGGAAGTATTGCTATGGAAGTCTGATCTGTAAATGATCACTTTGTTCCTTGGACCATACGATGATGATGAAGATCACTGCTTGAAGTAGAACAACTTGGAAGAACTAAGTCACCAGAAAGGTATCGACGCACTTGGGCACTAATGGCGAGGCTGAATGCTTTCCTGCTTTGCTTCACTCTGTTTTGAAAGAAAAGTTGAAGAAGAATGCTCTGGAGAATCAAAATCTCGAAGTTCTGATCTCTGTATTCTCTCCTGTCTCTCTGTGTGTCTTGTGTTTGATAAAAATGAGTCTATTTATAGACTGGGGCTTCTGTGCATAAAAGAGCATCAAAATCTGTCTTTACGCTAACAACTGCCACCCATGATCAGAGTCATCCTTTGCATACGTTGACACGCGTTCCATCATTTCAGTAAGAATAGGATACATGTACTCATGTTCTTCGAAATATGTGGCATGAAGGCCATGTAGACAAACCACGTTCTAAAACTGGCCAGAAAGAATAGGGCGTAAAAATAGCTCCAACGTCCTCTGGGCGTAAAACAGTAAGATGAGCGTAAAATAGCTCTGTCATAGGTTTCCCGCGTAAAGTGGTTATTGAATAACCTTGAGCGTAAAATGGCTCAAATAGACTTTATGCACACATTGTTTTATGGGCGTAAGAACTCATGTAAAACTCCGTGCGTAAAAGAAACCATACAATGAGCGTAAAGTAGCTCGATCCCCATAAACGACAACAATGGTCTTTGTATAAGACAAATTCCATTAAATTCTGTGGTAAATGCCATCATTAATATCTTCATGTCAGAGTTTGCATTAAATGCGAGATTTGACAGCTTTGTCCAGCGTAAAAGAGGCTGCTCTGTCCTTGGCGTAAAATTATAAGTGTAGACCCAAGCGTAAAATGATCAGCCTGCTCAGACGTAAATTGATTAGCCTAGTCTTGGGCGTAAAAGAGATTACCCGCTCTGCTTGACGTAAAAACCGATCACTTATGAATGGGATGACTCTTTCTTTGAAGCACTTTTTACACTCCTACAAGACCCCCTTCAAAGTTTTCAAATATCTCCAAAATTTGAAACACTTTGAACAGAAGCGTAAAAGTTGAGATTTGATCTGCCAGCGTAAAATTTGGGATACGCAACAGCCATCCGCATAAAAGCGGAGATGTCCAACAGTCGGCGTAATTATAGGGATATCCAACAGTCAGTTTTGAATCTCTCTTATAAATAGGTCTTTTCAGAGAGAGAAAACACTTTTATTCATCTTCTTGAATCTCTTTGCCTTTTCTTTCTTCGAAACTCTGATCTGATGGCTCCTAAGAAATCATCCGCCACCGGTAGCAAGGGGAAGAAACCAGCCATTGATTCCTCCTTGACTGATCATGTGAAAACCCCTACTCAGTCATCACTACCACAACGAAATCCTAACCTGGTCGTGGCTTCGCCTATGATTGGTAAAACCCTATTCTTTGGTTGGGAAAAAACAAATCCGTCGAGGAAGAAGAAGATAAACCAAACTTTCAGCTTTTTACGCCCACGTTGTACGTGTTAGCGTAAAGCTGAAATGACATCGTACGCCCACGTTGTTCGTGTTAGCGTAAAAAGATAACAAGAATATGCCCACGTTATACGTGTCAGCGTAAAATTTGGTTTTATGCCCACAGTTAATGTGCTAGCGTAAAACTTAACTACGCTCATGTTCGTACATGCCAGCGTAAAAAGTTGTATTACGCTCATATTACTATGTGGTAGCGTAAAGTTCATCAATCTTTTTGAGAGATTTTGTCGAACAAAGACTTCATAAGCTTTTCATCAATTCTTAGTAAAAAACTTCGAACTAACTTGATCTCTTTTGTTGTTTTACCAGTGGATTTGCAAGTTCACCCCCTCGCTGAAGTTTTCGGGTTTTCGGATCATCAGTTGGCATGGTAGGTTCGAACTATTTGGAAGATTTATCTCATGTCTAATTTCTTCAGTCGAACCCCGAGTATCCGGCAGAGAGGGCACAGTTGATAGCAGCTCAAGGGGATAGACTGTTGCTATCCATGATAAATGGGGAATTGTTGAGTTCACTAGACGGATAACACTTTGCAAAACCAGCCTTTCTATTTGGAGATGCCATTGATTGTAAATCCCAGACACACCCCAAGAAGGAGTCTTGGGTTTTCAAATTTGGAAATAGAGCCATGTATCTTCCAGATATGGATAGAGATTATCCTTTGTTAGCATTCGTTCATGCTACTCATCCTCGACAAATGTTGTGGAATTTGACTCCCAGCAGTCATGGACGACCGGGTAGAATTGTTTTCAAGAGAGAGCGTGCCAATGATATGGGATACTTTGCTAGTGTTCCCAATGGAGGTGTTACTTCTATCTTTGGCCTTATGCCAGGCTCTAATCCTAGCGAAGATTCGAGTTTAATATAGCCAGTACAAACCCCGATGTTTGTCAATAAATTTATGAGGGATGCTGTATTATATCCCCAAACCAACCCCAGACTGCCAGGATGGTTGACTCCATTCAACCAGAGTTGGATCCAGATAAGTCTTTGGATGATGAAGAACTTTGAGGCAGAGCTGAAAGATATTGACTTGTATGAAGCGGTAGCTTCCACCAGTTATGGTATTCCTCCGAATGGAAACTTATTTCTGGCCTTGATGGAGATATATCTAAGTTCAACTGAAACTTTTGCCACCCCGAAAGGTGAAATAGGTCTTGCCCTTCATGAAATGCAGTTTATCTCGAAGCTACCAATGGGGGAGGCCCCATATGAAGAATATGTTCCCTCCAACAGGGAGCTTGCTGAAATCAGAGGAGTTAACCCTCAGTTAATCGAGACATACGAATAACGGATGTGCCACTACCTGATTTGTACCACAATGTATGAAAGTACATCCCATTTGGCGTATATCAACAAGTGGACGACTTATCTTTTCTTCCATAAGGATAAGATATCCAAGGAAGACAAAGAAAGGTTTCAAGAAAACAAAGCTCCAGTAATCAACATAGATTCGACAATCCCCTCTAACAAGGTTCGGGATATGATGATTACTTACAAATTCCCGAATAAATATCTGTCTATGAAAACTGGGGAATTTCCTGCCGGAACTGAAGCCTTGAGCTTCCTCAGATATGGTAGTCAAAAAATCTCACGGACAGCTTTGCTGGCAGGCTTTCTTTCTTTATGGTTGAGAAGATGGGTTGTACCGGGTATTAGTACTGTTGACAGAATTCACCGCAGTGTGCTATGGCCAGCAGTACGTCTGGTTTTTAAAGTCAGGATCAACCTGCTATCAGCCATGGTGTGTCGGATAAATGCAGGTTTAAGGACCTTCGGCGAGGAGTTAATCAACAATGCTCCTCATCAGAATATTTTCCCTAGAGTAGAGATGCCCTACACTTATCTGATGGGCTGGTTGTTGCATCACAACTGCAGATTGTTACCGCCAGGCCCAGGTGATGATGCGGAGGTCTTACTCCAAAAATTCAGCAAAGCTACATGGATTGCTACGACTGTGGCAGATACCCGAGCAGTTCTGAATTATTCATACGGTTGGAACTTCTTCTGTACCAGGTCGCAAGTTCCAGCAGATTGCTTCGGTGTCCAGTTTGAAGATGAAGTTGAAGGCAGAATTGTATTGCCACAGTCAGTCTTTAGATGGCTTCAGTGCATCAGACCTTCTCATCTGATGTACAAAAATGAAGATAATTGTGCGTTCGAACCATACTTACCCAGTAGGTTTGCTCGCCAATTTGGGTACGACCAACTTCATGTTGGTAATCCTTTGACTAATTTCCGTTACTATGGGAAATTACTTGACGGAGCTAGGGGTTGGAGGTATTTCGGTGCTGCTCAGACTGGTGCTAAATTTAGGATTTTGACTGCCACTAGCACTACAGAACTACGTATACTCCATACGTATGCCCACTTCTATGCTTTAATTCGTTCTTTTGTCCATGGTTACAATATGAAGGGTAGTCTGAGGTGGCCTAAAGAAGGAGATATTGAGGAGCAGGTCAGAGTACCAGCAGACATCCCTGACGATACTGGCATCCCAGATCCGTTTTTAGTAGTTATCCCAACAGGAGTTGGAGAACCAGCTGCAGAACCTATCATTATTGGTAAAGGCCGAAAAAGAAAACAGAGTGCAGTTGCCACATCTCCAATGAAAACTCTGAAAAAGAGGAAGAAGTCTACCACAAAAGGGCCTTCCAAACCAAGCGTTCACACTCCAGAAGAGGATATTGAAGAAGATCTTCTTGTCGATTCTTCCTCAGTCCAACCTGGAGAAGGATCTTCAGCCCCTCCACAGATAGTTGGATCAGGAGCTGTAACACTTTTGTCTCCTGGACGTCTTAGCACCTCACTTCATTTATCTTTGCCGTCCAAGGCACAGGTTACGGAGGGTACTACTACTGTATCCACTACTGATCAAGATCGTATTCCATCAGACGAATCGGCTCTTGACTTTGAGGATGATGACTGGGATGGTGATTATGATACATATCTTGAAAAAAAATGCACATATTCCAAGTATTATACAAAACCTATACGGAATTATATATTATGATTTTGTATACTAACTTATTTTTTTGTTCATTTTGCAGATGTCATAACTGCACCAAAGCCTGTAGTTCTTCCTCCTCAAGAAGAAGAAATCTATGAAGAAAATGAGGAGTCTGAAGGGGAAGCTTCTTCTTCAGAAAATGCAGATGCTGAAGAGGGGGGAGTACAAAAACCTGAGATGGAGCCTCAAGAAGAACATCCTCCATCACTTGAGGCGCAACAAGCACAATCTGAATTGTCTTCTCTTGCTGAGGATCAGCACAAAGAGAAGACTAGAGTCGATCCCACTGTAAGTGATGATGGGACTACTGGAGGAGATCCAGACTTGAACAAAGAATCAGCTGTAGAAAGTTTCACCACAGCTGAAATATTGGGAAATCCTGTGGAGCAATTAATTGAAGAAGATGTTGGAGGCATGCTTGAACTTCCAACAGAAACTGAGGAAATAATAACATCCACTATTGTTGTCACTGATCCAGTACCAGTATCTGACAAGCCAGTGCCAGAATCTGAATCAACTCCTGTAGTTGTCACCACATCCACCGACATTACCGCCGCCAGAACTCCAGAAACGACTGGAGTGACAAATATTGAAGACGTTGATACTGAGGTCCCTGGGAACCAGATAACAGTAGTAATGTCACCGGCTCCACCCCCATCTGTTGTTACACCGATTGGAGATATAATCCCTGAAGCTTCTAGGGATCAATTGGCTATAACGGTAGTAGCAACCACGACTTCGTCTCATCCTACTGTTGCACCACCAACATCTGTTCCCGATTTCGAGAAAGGGATCTGTTAGATATTGTTGCCACGCCAAGTTCCAGCACAGAAATGGATCTCCTCATTGAGATTTATATTGGCACCTTTTATAAGAGCCTGACAACCTTGATAACAATGGTCCTAAATAAGGGCCTCAATTATGAGACTTTAAAGACGGCAATGGCTTCGACCATCAAGAACGTTGCTTTGTTCAACGATACTGAAAAAGCTGCCGCATTGGAGAAGATTATGGAGGACCTTGAACAGCCAATCAGAGAATATCTTAATCTGTCTAGTAAAACTGTTGAAAGTCTCATCGAGGAAGAATATGATTCCTTAACAGCTGATTATCTTGCTCGAGAGACTATATATAATGCAGCCCTCCATGAACACAGTCTGAAGGTTACCAAAGAGAAAGCCTTTTTGCCTGGCATAAAACCTGTACTGCATGGCCACAGAGTGGCTTATGACGCTTTGAACATAGATATTCAGAGCAAGAATGACAGAATTCGTGAAGTTGAGGCAGAGCTAGCTTGCTTGAAGGCTGAAAGAGAGAAGATGATCGATGCTCGAAATCTACATCTCACCCAAAGCTCAATTTTAGAAGAAAAAGCTTTTGGGGCTGAGTCGACCATCAGAACTCTTGATGAAGCAAAGGACAACTTGATAATCACTTTTGCTGAACTTTTCCGTATTTGCACTCCTGAAGCTCGACGTGCAGAGGCTACCAAGAAGGTTATGAGTTCTCGTGGCAGACGGTTAGAAGAATTAAAAAAGTTGCTCCAAGATGTTTCCACTCCACCTTAAGAGAGTGTTTTGTCATCTTTTTGTCTTATCCATTCTGTAGTATTTCCACCAGAAATGAATGAAAGATTTGTTTTATGATCCTATCGTTGAATTTTAAACAATAGGTAGGAGATAGAAAGCACTTATCAGAGGTAATATGGACGTGACAAGTCTATGATGAAATCTTGTTTTGTATGGGGTAGAAAATACTCATCAGAGGTTATATGAATATGACAAATTTTCTAAACTCAAACATTATATCTATCCAGAGGTAATATGAACATGATAGATAATGTAATCTTATTTTCTATTTAGGGGGTACAATACTATCAAAGGTAATATGAACATGACAGTATGTAAGAACCCAAAGAAAAGTAGATTTAATATCTATACAGAGGTCAAATGGACATGATAGATAGGAAAAGAATGTGGATTTAGTATTTATCCAGAGGTTATGAAAACATGATAAATAGTAAATCCAACTTTATATACTAATTGATAAGATAAAAGATCAAAATCTCTCTTCAAAGAGACAAGTAATCAGCTTAACCAAACTTTGGTAGCTGGGGATTAAGAAGACGGATGTTGTTGAAGATATATATGAGAGAAATAAATGAACCGATGGTGGCTCGAGGGACATTTTCAAATGGTTCGAATTCACCATCAGTTTGAACCATATTGACTGAGAGTACTTGTCCGGATTCATCTTTAGATTGAAGTTCCTCTGAATCTGATGATTGTGAAGAGCTGGAAGAGAATTCTTCTTGTATATCATCATAAAACATGTGGGACGGATCATATCCCAACCCATGACGAGTCTGTTGGTAAAATGGATCACCACCTAATGGTAATCGTCTGCCCTTGTTCTGATTGAGACCTTGCATAGTCTTCAAATCATACCCTGTGTTCTGAATGGTCTTGATAGATTGCTGACTGTATTTATCAATTCGGATTCTTCCTTTGTCTTTATCCTTCAGCTCATCTGTCTGAGCAACAGGGATATTTCTAGCCAGGCCAAACACAATTTGGCGCTTGTTTTTCTTATCAGACGGAACCACAAAATAGGATTCTTCGTGACGTCTGAAGTTTACGCAAGCTTGTGATAAAGCGGCTACAGGAAGCAGATAGGGAGAAGATGTCAAGAACTTTTGAGCATAAGGTCCGACATCGACATGAGGAGGAAAAGAATTCTCCTTATGATCAATGTATAAAGTTTCTTCCGGTTCTATGTTGTCTTTATACTGATGACTTTGATTATCAGAAGATAAAGTCATTCTCTCAATAAACTTGACAGCCATATACTCGAACAGGAAATCTTTATTGATATCAAAAAGTACAGAATGATCAATATTTACATCATTTACACTCTGATTGCTACGCTTCGGATTAATCAACAGTGGACCATCATCCGTCTTCTGCGTAGATTTGCCAAGATTGACAATCAATGGTAGCTCTGGATCATTCGTACAAGAAGTACGCCCTTTGACCTTGATCATAAAAGGTTGAACTTGGCTCTTAGCAGGAACATTTATTGATTTCTCAAATGAAGTTTGAGTTCTTCCTTTAACCTTGATTATCAAAGGTTGATCATTGACATATTGGGATTGGATTCGTCCCTTGACTATGATCTTCAAAGGTTGCTCCTCTGGCGGATCTTCATTAATAGAATGATCCTCAGAGGATGATTGATCTTCAGCCATGTCTGATATATCTTTCACATGCTCTTGTTTATAAAGCCTTGAATCAGAGAAGTAGGCTTCGACACCCTTAAACGGATTAGTATCAGCGAACTCAGTTTTCACAACTCCTTGGGAGTCCACATATTTGAAACATTGGTGAAGAGTTGAAGGCACAATATTGTGCTCATGAATCCACGGTCTTCCAAGAAGAATATTGTAGGATACGTCTGAGTTGATAACATAGAAAGTTACCATAGTTCGAAGATCACCAATCTGAATCTGCAGACGAATCTTCCCCAGTGGTTTGCTCTTGCCAGAGTTAAAACCAACTATCGTAGTACTAGTGTAAGTCAGCTCACTAGTAGGAATCCTCAGGGGTCTTAGCATACTCTGAAGAATTATACTAATTGAAGACCCAGGATCAATATAAATCCTGTCAATTTCAGTGGATCCGATATATCCAGTGTAACACAGAGGCCTATCATGCTTGTTGTGTTTTAATAGCATATTCTCTTGTGTAAAGGTGATGTTGGGAATTGCTTCCATCACACTATGGCATTGCGGACATGACACTGGTATATTATCAGGAGTCTTGAGTTGTGCCAAACATGAATCTGCTTGAAGTAAAGCTTCGCTCAATGTCTCTCTGCTTTCTCTGGAGAGGCAAAGCAGTTTAAATATAGAGAGTCTAGCCGGAGTATTGGCTAACTGAGCTAGGATGTCAAACTTGTAAGGCTTCATCACCACCCCCTGATCGAAAGCAGACTTCAATGGGGTATCAAAACGTACTGCCTTCTGTTTCTCCTTTTCAACCACAGACGGTTTAACAGAAACATGAGAAGGTTGAACTGGTAGAGTTTCTACTACATCTTCTGCTTCTTTGGAGGATCCCTCATAGTCTTTGTGGTACTCTTTCCCGGATCTTGTACCAGCAAAAGTTTCTTCTTCAGACTCGGGAGAAGGAAGTACCATATTACAGGACTTAGTCTTTCTTCCCTTAGTCTTCTTCTTGTGAGGGTTGTTATGAGGCATTTCAGAACCTAATCCAGCAGTGGAATTCTGATTTTGAATTTGTAAAGGAAGACGTATTCCTTTATCATAATTCAAACCTTCTGCCTTTTGAAAGTCGTAACCCATCTTCCTCATGAGAAGGACAGATTGATGACTGTACAAGTGGATAGGCAGAGAACTTTGGACAGGTGTTTCAGCACATGAAGAGGAAGAAACCTCTGCAACTACAGGAGAATGAAGCATAGATGTCTCTGTAGTTAAGGGAGGAGAAGGATTCGGGATACGAGGAGAAATCCCTGTTGGAGCTTTTTCATAAGCAGCAAAGACTTGTTGTGCCCGGTATAAAGGAATACTATTTATGGCTAGCCACTGCTGATGAGTAAGCTTGAGCTTGGTAGGAGGAGCTAGACTTGGAGGACAGAGTTTTAATCCTTTCAGTCTATCTTCTAGAGGAAGGCCATCCCATAGATGATCCAAGTCATCAGGATTTAGGATAACATGAGAAATCATGTTGCAGGTTTTGACTTTTTTACCTTTCTTGGATTTTAAAGTTTTACCTTCATTTTCCAATTCAGGTATTAAGTCAGGATGTACCCACATGATTTCACCATTCTTTAATGTGAGCGGCAACAATCCTGTATTTTCTTCGCTGGCAGGCGGGATATTCACGATCTTCATCGTCACCTTCGGAATTGGGATAATTCTATCTGGGACTTGCTGTGGAGGAAAATCCCCGAACTGAAGAGAGACCATGTTGGTTGTAACCGTATGATCATCATTGGTTAAAGCGATAGCGCCACCATTTATCAGGTCTTGGATCTTCTTTTTCAAGACATAGCAAGCACTGGTAGGATGATTAATGTATCTATGATAGATACAATATTTGGGATTGTCAGTCAGATTCACCTTATTAGGCCTTTTTGGCTCTGGAATCTGAAGTTTTCCACTCTTCACCAGACACTGAAATATGCCTGGGATATCGTTTTCGTCAAAAGAGTATTCTTCCTTTGGCCTGGAAGATTCCTGATTATTTGGCGTCGTTTTGTTCTTGGAGAGATTGACCATAAGAGTATCTTTTCCTTTCACATTACGATTGCCAGGATTATTACTAGGATTACTTTTCTTCCCTTTATCTTCTGAGGCGAAAATCATCCCATGTTCACGAGCCAACCTACTATTGGTCTCGGCAGAAACTGCTGCTATGATAAACGAAGCCCAATCTGTGAATTGGGAACCCGTGAAGACAGCAATAGATGGTCGCAGATTCATCTTGCATGTATCAATCAACGCTGAATCTGGCATACCAGGAGGCATCTTTAGAGTAGCCTGTCGGAAACGTTCAATGAACGTCCGAGTATCTTCTTTCTCCTTTTGTTTGATTTCTATCAAGGAGGACATGTTCATGTCCATACCTCCTTCATAGAAGCGGGAGAGAAACATTGCCTTGAATTCATCAAAAGACGAAATAGAGTTATCAGGTAAGCTGCGATACCAGTCGTAAGCTGAACCCGTCAGACACCCGATGAACACTCGAGTGAGAAGAGCATCATTTTTCTGCAAGTGTACAGTCATAATATCAAAGTAATTGATATATTGACTAGGAGATGCTTTTCCATCGAATAAAACCATGGATTATGGCTTGAACTTCGGTGGAAAGGGTACATCATTCCAATGAGGAGGATAAGGTTGCTTAATCCCTAACCTCTGGAGCTGATCTTTGTGCCTCAAAACTTCAAACTGTGCTTTGAGTTCACGCACTGCTTGAATGGCTTCACTGGTTTGAGGAAGCACATTTGATTGAATAGTCGTTGGATGTACCATAACCCCCACTGGAGGTGGTACATCTTCTGGAATGATAGGATCTAGAGATACAGAATTTTGATTAGCAGCAGGCTCTTGAATATTCGAAGGTATATCAGCCCCTTGACTATCTTGAGTTTGTGTTGCTACTGGTACCGGAGTTATTACTGTGGGTTGGGCAGTTTGCTGATTCAAAATTATCTGATGCATGCTTTGCACCATATTGAGCATGTCTTTCAATGATTGCTCCACGGCAGTGAGACGTTATTCCTTATTAGCAGATGACGTCTCTGGTTCATCTCCAACAGCGTAGGATTCAACCTCTCTTGAAGATATAGAGGGATTAGTATAGAAGTATGAATCCACACTATCGGTATCAGACTCAAAAGATTGAGTACCCCCAGCTTCTGAATCAGAAATCTGTAATTGTCTTTGTCCTCTTGATCGAGTATTCTGATATACTCCTTCAAAGGAATCAAGAAGTCTGTTGAACTGTTGTTGACCTGGAGTTTGGAACATGTTCCGTCTCGGTCGTCGTCCTCTGTTAGTATGAGATGCCATGTTGACTGATGCATATGACAGCTCATCTTCTTGGTCTTCAGCTTGATGTTGAGGCGAGTTAAAACTTAAACGATCAAAAACTGACCGTCTTGAAGCTGAACAACAACAATTGATCACAACCTGATGATATTCACAATGATGTTTTTCCTGGGCGAGCGTCACCGGAGATTGTGAATTCTTACGCTTTTGCATTAGCAATTCACGTAAGTCAGAAGGAGTGGTGGAAATATTCTTCTTTATTACATTTGGGGTAGAAAAATATTTAGTCCCTTGTGTATAAAGAAGATTACTGGCTTCATTTGCAGAACCAAACTGTACATTTTTATGCGTTTGAAGTTGTGTGCATAAATCTTGAGATTTAGCACGAAGGACTCCATTTTCATGGCGAGTAATTTGTAAGTTTGGTACTTTACGTAAAGCAGTATAAAAAGGTTGTTGGTGTAGGACAGAAGCTTTACCAACGATATTTTTACGCTGCACACGTTTAGGTATATTCACATTAGATGTGCAAACATCGTTATGAATTTTATCTACACTGTCAAAGACAGGAAATTTACCTTTACGCATAGAGCGTAAAAATTGATTATCTACCACGTCACAGACGGAAGATTTTGCTTTACGCGAGGAGCGTAATTTATTTGGGCCTACCACGTCACCGACGGGAGACTGATTCTTACACTCAGAAGCATAAAGTTTAGAGTCTGCCCCATTACGAATGGGAGATTCATTCTTATGTCCTGAGAGTAAAATTTGGTTCTTACCTACTGAGCGTAAAACTTGATTCTTACGCAGTGGGCATGAAACATGATTATCTTCACCGTTACAAACGGGAGATAAATCGTCACACTTTGAGTGCAACTATGAAGTAAGGACTGCCTCGTTACGAACGGAAGCCCCTACGACAGGAGTGGGAAGAATTCCTTTGTCATCAGAAGTAACAGAGAGATCAGAAACCACTTTGGATTTGGGAATCCAAACTTTTCGTGAGTGGCGAGAACCACCCCCAGTTCGGAGCATTTCTTCATAGGCAGTCTGGTCGAAGTGTACAACCAGAGTCTTCTTGGTCGAACCGACCAAAACATCATCATATTGAGCAATTGCCTCTTCGTCAGAGGAGTAGGTCTTCCCCAGCAGAGTCGCCATTTTGTTTCACTTAATAAAATTGCCAAACAAAAGGTTGGATTTTGAAAATAAAACAAAAAAAGGTACAAGAAATACAAATTTAATTATGGGAAGTATTGCTATGGAAGTCTGATCTGTAAATGATCACCTTGTTCCTTGGACCATACGATGATGATGAAGATCACTGCTTGAAGTAGAACAACTTGGAAGAACTAAGTCACCAGAAAGGTATCGACGTACTTGGGCACTGATGGCGAGGCCGAATGCTTTCCTGCTTTGCTTCACTCTGTTCTGAAAGAAAAGTTGAAGAAGAATGCTCTGGAGAATCAAAATCTCGAAGTTCTGATCTCTGTATTCTCTCCTGTCTCTCTGTGTGTCTTGTGTTTGAGAAAAATGAGTCTATTTATAGACTTGGGCTTCTGTACGTAAAAGAGCATCAAAATCTGTCTTTACGCTAACAACTGCCACCCATGATCAGAGTCATCCTTTGCATACGTTGACACGCGTCCCATCATTTCAGCAAGAATAGGATACATGTACTCACGTTCTTCGAAATATGTGGCATGAAGGCCATGTAGGCAAACCACGTTCCAAAACTGGCCAAAAAGAATAGGGCGTAAAAATAGCTCCAACGTCCTCTGGGCGTAAAACAGTAAGATGAGCGTAAAATGGCTCAAATAGACTTTACGCACACATTGTTTTATGGGCGTAAGAACTCATGTAAAACTTCGTGCGTAAAAGAAACCATACAATGAGCGTAAAGTAGCTCGATCCCCATAAACGACAACAATGGTCTTTGTATAAGACAAATTCTATTGAATTCTGTGGTAAATGCCATCATTAATATCTTCATGTCAGAGTTTGCATTAAATGCGAGATTTGACAGCTTTGTCCAGCGTAAAAGAGGCTGCTCTGTCTTTGGCGTAAAATCATAAGTGTAGACCCAAGCGTAAAATGATCAGCCTGCTCAGGCGTAAATTGATTAGCCTAGTCTTGGGCGTAAAAGAGATTACCCGCTCTGCTTGGCGTAAAAACCGATCACTTATGAATGGGATGACTCTTTCTTTGAAGCACTTTTTACGCTCCTACATCCATCTATACCAAACTCGAAGTAGGTCGGGCAATTAGCATCTAAATCCTCTGAAAAACAACGGGGGTTATCCTGTCATGATATGAGCAAGTGCAAACACCAACAGCAGTTCCATGTGAATTGATAAATACTATAAGAGATAGCTATAATGAAATAAATGATGTATGTCAAAACTGAAAGTAAAACTGTATAAAAGAACTGAATAGCATATCATGGGTGAGATGTAAGGTAAAGCTGCAATAAGCAAGTAAATGTAATCTGATGTAAACCTATAAAGTAAGTACCATGAGATATTAAAGCGTTATGTGATCGGCTTGGGTCAGGATCAGGCTGTTCCATTTGACTAACTATGCACAAGTAGTACAATGGTATAGGGATCAAGCCGGCCAAAATAGAAAGCTATGCACAAGTAGTATAAGGTCAGGCTACACCTTACGTGTGGTGAGGGTGGAGCTATGCACAAGTAATAAACAAGTGGGGCAATGATCACATAACCTCTAATAACTTCCCATCCCTGAGTAGTATAATGGATCCAGACATGACACGTCATGAAATGGGATTAGAAGAGTAGGGGACCAGCCCACTCCCAAATCGGTGTCTATACAAGTACTAGAAACAATCTTAAACAATGTACTCATATACCAGGTAACTAGAAATGACATCTCATGACAAGATTCAACGTATACTAGTCCGTGTATTCTCGTATCGAGAATCAAGTATAACACTACAACTGAATCAGATATAGTAGGTATCAAAGCAATAAAAACTATCAGAGAATGTACTTGCCTGTTATCCTGAACTGATGAATCCATACTACTAATCAAATGAGCCACGAAGGTCAACTCGCACAACGGTCTCCTAATGCTAAAATAGACATTATCAACGTTCTTAGAATATTCAAATTATCTAGGAACGCCTACCCATAAGTCCAATTCTGGACACAGGAGCAAAACGGTAATTTCGGGCCAAAATAATATTCGCCGTTGGACCCGCTTTGCACCGAAAAACGTGTCAAAAACTACGATCTCTAAAGTCGTCAAACTATATGTCTACTGGTCTGGTTTGACGAGATAAACCCAACTGTATGTCCAAAGTTGGATTCCGGTGGACCGTGCACAAATTCGCCCATTGGATCGGGTCATAGGCCCGCCAAAATAGTGTTGCGGTCGACCTTCTCAGATTCGGACCAAACTTTGCGTACATGACCAAAAAATTAATACGATCCTATTGGCACAAGTTTCGTCTCGAGATGACGAACGTGTACGAAGTAATGGACAAATTCGCAAAATGGTCGAAACGGGATATCTCGACGGATATGCACAGATTTCGTCGCACACATGCAGCGAAATCGAGTTCCGTCGAATCCCACACGTCCACGACATCCATACGCGCCTTTCGATGCCTACGGATTGCGACCACGTCGCCCAGATTGACGGGAAATTTTTTTTTAAATTCTGGTTTTCGGAACGTTGCTTTTCCTGATTTTGGAAATCCGTTTTTAAGACGTACTGTCCACCAAAACAGGAACTAAAATATGGTTTACAGTGCCCTATAGGTTGTCTACAAGTCCCTACAATCAGATTTTTATATCTGTCGAAGGATTGGCGAAAAATTGCCTCCAAAAACAGCGATCCGGGTTCCAAATTCTGTCCTGTTCTACGTGGTTTTTCGGAAGCTTTGTGACGAATTTTCAGATAGCAAGGTTTGTAATGGAAAAATATATCTAATGGGACTCCTAGAGGGTCATATCGGCTATTCGTAGAAATTTACGGATCTTAATTTGATCGAGCGTGCACAAAGATACGAGCATGGAAAGACAGGTACCTGAAAGTGAATTCTGTGCGCGTGTGGTGCGCCCGTGGCGGCTTCGGGCGGCGATGGGCGGCGTCCGACGTGCCCTGGTGGTCGTCGGCATTGGGAAGAGGTCTGGGGTTGGTATGGATTGAGTTTCTGAGAATAACTCTCTCTCTCTCTCTCACTAAACCATATATTAAAAGTTGGGTTTGGATGTGTAACCGAAAGAAGAAGAAAAGGTATCAGTTGAGAAATTAAAAGGCTCGGGTTAGTGTGTTGTGTGTGTGCGTTTGTGTGTGCTAGTGAGGTGTGTGGGTTAGTTGCTAGCTGAAGCTAGCTTAGCTTCAATTGGAATTGATTTTGACTTTTTTCCTTATTTTGACTATATGCTACTCATAACTCACACATCTCGTGACACAACAGTGTCAAAGTTTATGCAATGCACTAAGCTAGTGGTAGTCCCTTAACTCTAAGTCCATATGCAATCAAAGGGTAAATAACAAGGTACAACTAATATCACTGAGCAGGCAGTAAATTAAGAACTGGAAATAAATGAACAGTGATATGTAATAAAATACAAACTGAAAATAAACAGTATAATGGCAAGGTATCTTGCCTGGTGTATCGTCTGTTGTGGTGCGATAATCCGACAAGTCATGTTGGTCCAGTAGCCATGTTCGATATGTAATGGTCCGAGAGTCACGAAAAAATTTGAACGTGTCATTAGTCATAATTTGTGATGATAAAAGAAAATTTGCGGAGGATAAAAATAGATTTCTATTAGTAAAATATATTTTTAGGTAATAAATCCAAAAGAATTATTTTAACTGAAAACTGTTAAGTTTATTAAAATATATTTTCTAGGTAAAGACCACAATTTGTTAGCAAAACATAGTCGTGGAGGAATATATATATATATATATATATATATATATATATATATATAAAATTTATTTTAACTTATAAATATAGGGCCAAGGCACAAACTATTTTTAATAGTTAAAAATAAATATAGATAATATTTAAAAACTATTTACATAGTTATTTTGAAATAACTTATACCTATTAAAACTTATTTACAAACCTTATATGAATTCATTTTTAAGATAATAAATAAAAAAGTCAAAAAGAAAATGTACTTTAATATAAAGAGCTCATATAAAAATTCTTTTACTTATATATAACAATAAAATTTTAAATATATCTAAGGATGATAACCATAATAATCCCAAGAATAACAATAATAATAATAATAATAATAATAATAATAATAATAATAATAATAATAATAATAATAATAATAATAATAATAAAACTAATAATAATAATAACAGTAAAAAAAACTTATAATCACTGTACAGCCACTCCCCCCCAAATATATTACTGTGTGAGAGAGAGAGAGAGAGATGGGAAGAAAAGGAAATTGGGAAGGGTCTTACCAGGGGTTGCTCCGGCCGACAGTCGGCGCACGGCGCGACGGTCTGGAGGAGCAGCGCGGCGGTCGGTGCCAAGCTCGGCGGGCGGAGACACGGAGAGGCAGTGATCGATTTGGGATTTAGGGTTTTCCAACGGTGGCGCGGAAGGACGGGCTCGCCGCGGCGCGGAGGCAGAGGAGCCGGCTTGCGGTGGCGGCGCTCCGATGGAGGACGCGACGGTCGAAAGTTGCCGAGTTGTGGCGTCGGCGGATCAGTCCTCGCCAGAGGGGTGCTGGGAAGTCGGAGGGCAAAGATGGTTCGGTGAGGTGCTCGCCAGCGCGCGAAGGAGAAATCCGACCGACGGGGCGGATGCTCTGTGGAGTGTTGGTGAAGCGGGCGGACGCGACGGTGTCTGTCGGAGAGAGCGGTAGTCGCGGATCCGGCGGCGGAGTGGAGGGGCTCCAAAAATTGAAATAGTGACGAACATGGCCACGGCTAGAACACCTGCAAAAAATAAGAGCACACACCTGGCAGGATAACCAGGTACTCAGAGGGACGTAACAAGATACCATAAACATGCCATATAAATACTGAATATAAAATATGCCACAATCAAAGAAAGTGACAAGACATAAATAAGGTAATCTAACCGTACTAAAGTGAACATGCAGTTAAGAACAAACCTTCCGTCGCATGAGCCCTGGCTGTAAATGGGATCTGGTATAGTCCCCACTTGGACACCAGTGACCTAAGCGCATGACGTTCAAAAACGACAGTGGCCAACCTGGGAGGCTCATACCCGTATCTCCAGTGGAGCTTTCGGGTTACAAGAGAAGTGTAATCGAAGCCCATACGACAAGGAAATGTTCTCCCCACCCAATGTACCTATCATGTTGCATCCACGACCATGTAACACTACTAACCGTCAAGTCTTCTGACATACAACTATTGACAGTAAGACCTAACGCACGTCCTGTACGCATCAGTGATCAGCCAACACGCAAGTCCGTAGACTATATGCTATTCATAACTCACACATCTCGTGACACAACAGTATCAAAGTTTATGCAATGTACTAAGCTAGTGGTAGTCCCTTAACTCTAAGTCCATATGCAATCAAAGGGTAAATAACAAGGTACAACTAATATCACTGAGCAGGCAGTAAATCAAAAACTGGAAATAAATGAGCAGTGATATGTAATAAAATGCAAACTGAAAATAAACAGTATAATGGCGAATATCTAGAATATCTAGAATATATTTTATATAAACCAAAATTTTTCAAATCACTGCTTATTTTTAAATAACGAATAAAATAACTATTTTGTAAAATACTTATCATATTTATTTGAACAGGTACTTTTCTATATAAAATAAATTTATAATAAAATATTTTTCTAACATATGTACCTCGACACATATTCGTACTCATCGAGCCAATACGAAACGCAAATCTCGTACGCTACACAATGCCACAATGCGAACTCGTATGCAAAGTACAAAATAAATACAAAATTAAAAAAATCGTAGTAGAAATTTTAGGGGGTTTACATCCTACCCAACTTAAAAGAATTTCGTCCTCGAAATTTAGGAAAAATTAGGATAGGTAGGGCGAAGGGGATGGAACAGGTTTATTCGAATAGACTTACGAGATCTTCTTGGGACGAGAATGCAACAAAATATTCGATGATGAGGCGAGCGACAATTCAATGGCAATATATCATTTGAGCGACTAGAACAGAAAATTTTGATGGTTTCAATTTAGATTACGATCATGCATATGACAACCAATCAATGACTAAGCTCGATCAACCCTAACATTAACCTTAAAAAAAGGCAACCTCATAAGTAGGTAATAAATTCCTTAATCCTTTGATATCATCAATATTCATGTAATCTCTCTTATCATAAATCGTTCTTTCAAAAAAAATTACTTTCGTACTACGTTCCCTTAAAATTAACAAAACAATTTCGATTATAAATGTACTCTAACTTCCTCTATCTCGTCATAAAATTTCAATTAGTCTCAAATTCAGAATTCCATAATCTCCATTATACTAGCTTACTTATACATATCTTTCCAAGCCATACTTTCCTTTAAAATTAAAATTCCAAAACCTTCAACCAAGTTGGCCCAAGTAAAAGTTAAAATCTAGTTTCTACAAATTTGTATTTATTGGTCAATGTATAATGCATCCATAGGTACCGAAATAAAAGTCCATCTTCAATGTTCGATAAATCTCGAAACTAACAGTATACCTTCATAACTCAATCTTCTATCATAATTGAAAATTTTCTAAAATATTTATTAGTCTCTCTCGAAAATTTGAATTCAACAATCTTTTCTTCTTGATGGTAGAAATGAACTCATCTTGCTTCGTATTCATAATCTCCAAAATGTAAAGGTTTCTTTCTTCAACAATTGGTTATCTTTGAAAAATATCATCATAACACTATATGTTATCGAAGGCAACACCAACATTGTCTTTATCAAAAATTTGCATCCATAAATTTAATATATAACTTTGGTTCTTAAACCACCAACACTTTAGAAAATTCTTCACTCGATATTTAGTTACCTCAAAATAAACTTTGGAATTCGAGAAGTATTTACTCTCGAGTGTTTCATCATAATATATCATTCCTTACTTCATCTATTCGGATTTATCGCACATTTTCATTTATGTCCCCTCTATACCTCATAATCTCGTAATTATCTTTAACCATCTACATTATTTATCCATGTTGTGGGGCTCTCTAATCCACCTCTATTAACCCAAGAATGTCATGATCAATTTCATATCCGCACAAGGAATCATACAAGGAACAAGGTTGCATAAACTATGGAGGAATCATAGTGAAATATAAGTAAAGCAATTTAATTGGAAGGAAGAAAAGTAAGTGTTGCTAATATTGCATGAAGAGTAAAAGGTGTTATGGGTCTAAGTAAATCAAGATAATACAAGAAAAATGACAAGGGTTAAGCAGTCAAGATAAACGCAAAGTTAAGCATTTAATAGATCGCAATCACATATTAGGTCGAAAAATTGAGTCGAGGTGGAGTCCATATTGGTACCATGGTAAGGGTTATGGTTGAGTCTTTTTGGCCCGAAAGTCGTACCATAAAAATAGAGTACAAAGGGACGTGTTTTAGTGGAGCATGATATACCTACATGAAGGTGAGCTCGTCTAGGTCTTGCATGTGAAATTTGTTAGAAGGAAAAGTCTAGTGTTGTGCTCCAAATATCAAAGTCACGATAGGGAATGCCAAATGGTCAAAAATAGAAAGTGGGTTTTCATAATGTACTAATTAATGCACAAAATGAAGGTTAAAGCACAAAAAGGATAATTAGGAGTCTCGTAGATCAAGGTAAAATAAGTTAGAGTCACAGTTTCTAGAGGAAAGATAGTCTCATCGATAAGGGTATGGTCAAGGGAATGATTCTAATCATTTCTAAGTTTAAAACAATTAGATGGTCGCGAATAAAGATCTAGATTTGAGGGAAGGTCGAGTAAGTCAAAGATATGTTCGTCGGTTTGGTCGGTGACTAACTATACTTGTGTATATGCAATATCATAATCATAGGTGGCATGACATTATAATGTAGAATACTTCTATCTCACTAGGGTGACATTTCTTGCTTCTTGTTTCTCTACCAATATATGATATAATCTAAAATTTCAAGTTCCTCGAACGTTTTTCAATAAAATCTCCAAGATACTCCTCCAAAAATTCCAATTATCTTAGACTGTCAATAAAATTTTTAAATCTCTAGTCAACCTCGAACAATCCTCGTAATTCACAAATCGAATAAATAAAATTTTTTTTCCAAACTTTAAACTCAACATTTAATAAGTTTATCAGCCGAAATTCATACTACAAAATAGAATATTTAAATAACACCCAAATTTAATTATATATCCTTCAAATGTGTATATCTAGCTTCCAATAAGTCACAACTACTCCTCAAAAGTAATTCTCCTTTTTTCCAAAATTTAAATATCCAAAATCAAGATTTTAAACTTGAAATCTAAATAACTTTATAAATCATAAAATTATATGACGCAATTTAATTCAAAAACATTTAACCAAAATTTATCAATCATCCTTAAATTTTTGGTCAATCGTAAATCATAGTTTTTAAAATTTGATGATCCTTTTCAAATCAAATTTATATCTCCCCAAAAGATGTATAGCTATAACTCGATAAATCATAAATGTTCAAAGACCTTCAAAAATATCAAAACGCAAATCAAATCAATTTGTTTTCTCGATCTAGCTATCCTCTTGTGTATATCACATTGTAATATCAAAATAAAATTTCAACTATCTTTTGGAAGCGATAATATGCTACTACCCAATCTTGGAATTAACTAATTCTTAAGATCATATTTCTAGAAAAATAACTGCCTTTATAACTCAGATAAAATCTCAATGCACATTAATTGTCAATGTAACCATATAGCCATGTGTTTGACCTATGAGCATATACTAGTGTAGTCATCTTACTAAGCACGAAACTAAGAATTTACGATAGAAGGAGTCAAGCAAGATGCAAATCAAGGAGGTCGAACGAGAGTTCGAAATTTGAAGTCAAGAAAAGGATGTCAAGTAGGTGGATGAGATTCTAAACTCTAATCCTATATTACAGGCCCGTTCGGTACAGTCACGTAACCGAAACGGCAAACTAGACCTGCATGGGCCACCACATAAACATGTAACGCCCCAGCCCCAAAATAGAAGGACTAGAACGTAATCATGCCAGCTGTATACATACGAAGTATATGGACCGTCGTATGTATACATAAGCTATAAAATGCAGTAACCAAAGCACCAAATCTCATCCACAAAGATAAATTATGATATAGAAGTAACTTTGAATTTGTCATGATACACTATGTTGGACAGTGACAAATCCACTACCAACAAGTAAGGAAAAGTACATAGAAAATAAAATGAGTTTGGCGGGCGAAGCGAAGACGATCAAAGTGCAATCATCCTCAAGGAAATAGTGACGAACATAGCCACGGCTAGAACACCTGCAAAAAATAAGAGCACACACCTGGCGGGATAACCAGGTCCTCAGAGGGACGTAACGAGATACAATAAACATGCCATATAAATATTGAATATAAAATATGCCACAATCAAAAAAAGTGACAAGATATAAATAAGGTAATCTAACCGTACTAAAGTGAACATGCAGTTGAGAACAAACCTTCCGTCGCATGCGCCCTAACTGTAAATAGGATCTGGTATAGTCCCCACTTGGGCACCAGTGACCTAAGCGCATGACGTTCAAAAACGACAGTGGCCAACCTGAGAGGCTCATACCCGTATCTCCAGCGGAGCTTACGGGTTACAAGAGAAGTGTAATCGAAGCCCATACGACAAGGAAATGTTCTCTCCACCCAATGTACCTATCATGTCGCATCCACGACCATGTAACACTACTAACCGTCAAGTCTTCTAACATACAACTATTGATAGTTAGACCTAATACACGTCCTGCACGCATTAGTGATCAGCCAACACGCAAGTCCGTAGACTACATGCTACTCATAACTCACACATTTCGTGACACAACAGTGTCAAAGTTTATGCAATGCACTAAGCTAGTAGTAGTCCCTTAACTCTAAGTCCATATGCAATCGAAGGGTAAATAACAAGGTACAGCTAATATCACTGAGCAGACAGTAAATTAAGAACTGGAAATAAATGAGCAGTGATATGTAGTAAAATACAAAATGAAAATAAACAGTATAATGGCAAGGTATCTTGCCTGGTGTGTCGCCTGTTGTGGTGCGATAATCCGACAAGTCATGTCGGTCCAGTAGCCATGTTCGATATGTAATGGTCCGAGAGTCACGAGAAAATTTGAACGTGTCATTAGTCATAATTTGTGATGATAAAAGAAAATTTGCGGAGGATAAAAATAGATTTCTATTAGTAAAATATATTTTTAGGTAATAAATCCAAAAGAATTATTTTAACTGAAAACTGTTAAGTTTATTAAAATATGTTTTCTAGCTAAAGACCACAATTTGTTAGCAAAACATAGTCGTGGTGGAATATATATATATATATATATATATATATATATATATATATATATATATATATATATATATATATATATATATATATATATATATATATATAAAATTTATTTTAACTTATAAATATAGGGCCAAGGCACAAACTATTTTTAATAGTTAAAAATAAATATAGATAATATTTAAAAACTATTTACATAGTTATTTTGAAATAACTTATACCTATTAAAACTTATTTACAAACCTTATATGAATTCATTTTTAAGACAATAAATAAAAAAGTCAAAAAGAAAATGTACTTTAATATAAAGAGCTCATATAAAAATTCTTTTACTTATATATAACAATAAACTTTTAAATATATCTAAGGATGATAACCATAATAATCCCAAGAATAACAACAATAATAATAACAATCAATAATAATAATAATAATAATAATAATAATAATAATAATAATAATACTAATAAAACTAATAATAATAATAACAGTAAAAAAACTCATAATTACTGTACAGCCACTCCCCCTCAAATATATTACTGTGAGAGAGAGATGGGAAGAAAAGGAAATTGGAAAGGGTCTTACCAGGGGTTGCTCCGGCCGGTGGTCGGCGCATGGCGAGGCGGTTTGGAGGAGCAACGCGGCGGTCGGTGCCAAGCTCGGCGGGCGGAGGCACGGAGAGGCAGTTATCGATTTGGGATTTAGGGTTTTCCAGTGGTGGCGCGGAAGGACGGGCTCGTCGCGGCACGGAGGCAGAGGAGCCGGCTTGCGGTGGCGGCGCTCCGATGGAGGACGCGGTGGTCGGAAGACGCTGAGTTGTGGCGTCGGCAGATCAGTCCTCGCCGGAGGGGTGCTGGGAAGTCGGAGGGCAAAGATGGTTCGGTGAGGTGCTTGCCGGCGCACGAAAGAGAAATCCGGCCGGCAGGGCGGATCCTCGGTGGAGTGTTGGTGAAGCGGGCGGACGCGACGGTGTCTGTCGGAGAGAGGGGTAGTCGCGGATCCGGCGACGGAGTGGAGGGGCTCTCGGCGACGGGCGTCGTTGGTCCACCGGCATGGTGCGACGGCCGTGCGGACACGGACGAGAGTGGCGCTGGAGGGGGTCTCTGGGAAGCACGGTTAGCGGTGGCGAGGCGAATTCGTGGGCCGAGGTGAGGGTTTCTAACCTTCCCCTTCCTTTCTATTCCGGTGGTGATGGTGGTGGTGCCCCATCTGTTTGCCGGGGTGCTGTCGGAACGGGGGACGGTGAGGATGCTACTAATGGCGGTGTTGGCCTGATACTGGTGGTGGTCGACGGGGATGGAGATGGATAGGAAACGACGAGGGTGGAGATGGTGACGGGGATGCTGCCGAAGTAACGGAAAGACGGAGCGGGATTTGATTGTTGGGAATCGTCGTGTCCAGGATTGTTGGACACGACGGGGGTAACTGCAAAAGATATGGAATAAGGTTGACACAGACACGATGCACAGCACGTTGCACAAATTTGTGGAGATTGGTTTTGTGTGGATTTTCTGGATGAGTACCTCTCCTTATATAGGAGGTGGGAATTCCCAGTTAGATAAAGACTAGGATTCGTTTAAATTCCAATTATGTAATTCCCCTATTAATTTAAATTGATTTAAAATACTCAATCCAAATCAAATCAAATCTAGATAAATTCTATCCTTAATTTAAAATATTTTTAAATAAAGTCAATAAAATCTTTTTCAATTTAAATTACCATATTTAATCAAATGTTAAAATTAACAAAATCCTAAATATCCTTTTTCTAATTAAATAAATATAGTAATAATTAATTTCGAAAATCATGTTAAATAATCATAAAATAGCTCTTTATAAATAACAAAATATGTTACTATACAAATTCCAAATTTCGCAAATATCTAGAATATATTTTATATAAAACAAAATTTTCCAAATCACTGCTTATTTTTAAATGACGAATAAAATAACTATTTTGTAAAATACTTATCACATTTATTTGAACAGGTATTTTCCTATATAAAATAAATTTATAATAAAATATTTTTTTAACATGTATATTCCGACACATATTCGTACTCGTCGAGCCAATACGAAACGCAAATCTCGCACGCTACACATGTAACGCCCCGGTCCCAAAATACGTAGGACTAGGAACGTAGACATGCCAGCTGTACTCATACGAAGTACACTCCAATATATGGAAACCTTGTATGAATACATAAGTTGTAAAATGCAGTAAACCAAGAGTAATCTAATCTCATCCACGAAATATCAGAATAAAAGATGTCATATAATGATAATAAATTATCATTTGGTACATGTAGTTGGGCGGAGACAAATCCACTACCAACTATGAAAAGAAATACATAACAAAGGAAAGATTTTGGCGAGCGAAGCGAAGACGATCCAAATGCAATCATCCTCGAAGAAATAGCGATGAGCACGACTAGAGCTAGAGCACCTGCGAAAGACAAGAATACACACCTGGAGAGATAACCAGGTCCTCAGAGGGACATAAGAAGACACATAATATCATGCCATATAAACTGAATAAATATTGCTCAAATAAATAAGTCAATTGGATTATAACATGGTCCAATACACACCTATTGAACGAGCATACCATCCCCTCCAACCAAAAAAGGATAGGAGATGGTAAACTAATTCACGGTGACGTATCTTTCCATGATATGAATCCAATATGGTATCCGGACCCCAACAAGGTTCAATACCTTCTCATCGAAGTAGTAAGTCACACCTACAACCAAACAAGGACAAGATGTGACAAACTAATCTGCGACAAGTTATTGTTCCAAGCCACGGTCAGATATAAGTACCCGAACCAAAGGTACTCATACCTAATGGATATGGGTGCCTAACCAAATCTAGGTGAATGCAGTTTTAAGAATAGTTCATGGTCGCATGACTACCCGGTCAAGTCGAGAAAATACCAATGCAGTACCTCAGTAGCGAGTCACAACACCATATACTATTCCTAAGTATCGAGCGAGTCTACGATAGATAGGGTGGTAGTCAACTTCCAATCATGTTCTTCTCGTCCAATGCTAACTCATAACTGCTAAGTCTTCTAGCATGTAATTCTATTAGCAGTTATTTCCTAACGCACGGCTTATATGTACTGGTGGCTAGCCAATCATGCATGTCCGAGTCCTATATGTGACACACAATAACGTGGTATAAACGTGTCAAGGCCTATGAATGCAATACACAAAGGGTAGACCCTTAACTCTAAGTTTAATGTGTAAGAAAATAATACATAGCAAGAAACTGAACAGTAAATTCTAACAGGTTATGCCATGTATCACAGTTTATTTTGCATAAATAAAATAATGAACATGCATGAAATATGAGCTAAAATAATTAAACAGCAAATTGCAAGGTGTCTTGCATGAGGGTGGTGCGAGATGTAGCAAAATCCAACAGTCAGAATCGTCAACACGAAAGTCAAAATCCACAAGGAGCTCCGGATGCTGAAACAAACATCACGAACGAGTTTGGAATAAAAGATATGCCTAGAAAACGCCTGTCCAAAAGTTAAATTCTGGAACATGGACAAAATTATAATTTCAAGTCAAAACGATGTCCGCCGTTGGATCCGTTTTGCACCGAAATACGTGCCAGTATCTACGGTCTCTAAAGTCGTTAAACTATATGTCTACAGATTTGTTTTGATGAGACGAACCCAACGGTATGTCCAATTTTGGATTCCGGTGGGCTGTGCACAAAATCGCCCGTTGAGTGGAATTGTGGGCCCGCCAAAATAGCGTCCCTATCAACGATCTCAGAATCGGACCAAACTTGGCTCACAAGACCAAAAAAATATTTTGAGTCCAATGGCGCAAGTTTCATCGTGATATGATGAGCGTGCACAAAGTTGCGACTTAATTTACAAAGGGTCGATACGGGGTATCTCGACGGATACGCACTGATTTCGTCGTGCACATGCAACAAAATCGGGTTCCGTCAGTTCCCACATGTCGACAACATCCATACGCACCTTTCGATGCGTATAGTGCGCGTCCACGTCGCCCGGTTTGTCGGGGCGCACGCCGTATCCGGTGTTTTTCCACTTTTTGAAAACAGAATTTACAATTTTTCGGAAAATTTTAACAACGTGTAACTTTCTACATACTAGATAAAAAGTGAATCCAAAAGGTGCGTTACAATCTCGGTTATGTTGTCTTTGACTACCTTCAATTAGTTTTTACGAAAGTTTAATGGACAGCGAGAAAAGTGGCCGACAAGTTGGTGTTTCAAAACAGTTTCTAATATTCAGAAAAGTGGTTTTTCTCCAAGTTTGTCTCGATTTTTCGAGCAAGTTGGATGGCCATTCAAAATCCACCTGGGGGATCTTGAAGAGGGTCATGTGGGCTTTCTACACGATTTTAAGGATCTAAAAACGGACTAGAATCGAGAGAGAAATCAAATAAGGAAGTTGGGTACCATAAAGTGGGAATTTGTTGTTGTTGTTGATGTTGTTGACGACCGGGAGGCGGGACCGCTGTCGCTCCGGCGATGTGGCACGCACGTCGAGGAGAGGTACTGGGACAGAGGTGAGAGGAGGAAGGAAGGAGAGTGGAGGAGGAGAAATAATTAAGGATTAGGGTTTTTCAATATATATATAAATATATATACATATATATGGAGAGAGGGAGTTCGACCATTTAGTAACTTACTGTTACTTCATGGGTAAAGGGGGTCGGCCCCTTTTTTTGGGCGCAACAGCTGTTGCTTTGTTGCTTTCTTTGCATGCCTATGGGTGGTCGGGTGGGGCCGACCACCCCTTTATGATTTATTATTATTATTTTTTCTTTCTAATCTTTTCTTTTCAATAACTTTTAAATATATATAACTATATATATATATATGTATATGTATATATCCATATATACACAACATAATCTATTAAAATCCAATAACAATTTAAATGACACTTATCCAATATTTAATATATTTAAACATACCTATATATATATATATATATATATATATATATATATATATATATATATATATATATATATATATATATATATATATATATATATATATATATATATATATATATATATATATATATATATATATCAATTCAATCAACTTAAAATAATAATAACATCTTAATAAACATATTTATAAATTGTTCATAAAAATAAATTTAATATTAATAAAATAATAAAAATTGTTCCAACGTGTGAACTTTACCACACACCCTCATTTGGGCCCAGAAAAATGCACCATTTTTGTAACACATTATTAAATAATAAAAACGTAAATTTTTGTACCACAAATTAATATTTAGAAAATATTCCCCCAAACCTTAAAATAAATTAAGAAATATTTTACACCCATAAAATATGCATCCATGGTCGTCATTGATCACACCACCTGTCTACTTGGGCTTAAATTTGGTCCAGGCCCCGTTCGGGCTGAATTGGCCAAACCCCATCATCAAAAAAATAAACAAAACCATAAATTATATAAATTTATTTTTTTAGTCTAATGAAATAATAAAAAATGATAAAAAATAGGGGTTTTACATCCTACCCAACTTACAAGAATTTCGTCCTCAAAATTTAGGAATAATAGGGTAGATGGGGTTGAGGGATAGAAGGAGTAGTTTAAGGCGAGAATATAGCCACATGAGTCGGTCAGTGGCTATCTACATTTCGTGTATATAAAACTGATAGGGCAACTAGATGTGATACTTTGGGTCTATCTATCAAGTACAGTGTCTGGTCTTTCTAAAGTAAGTAAAGTCCACAACAAAAAGGGTTCAAGGACGATGCTATTTAGTACAAAATACGAGGTTCATAGGCGACGGAAATAATTCAAATGAGAGTTGTCAATGCTGTCGGGATGAGACTCTAGGGCAAGTTTACTATGTCTCCATCCACGTAGAATAATACATAAAAAGCGAACCAAAGTACAATAGGTTGATCAGACATCATGCACCGGTTCTGATTAGACAATATGTTAGTGGGTGCACCCAATAAAATATGTCATGATCAAGCTTGATAACGAAATAAGCTTGCAAAACTGAAGCTACATTAGCAGCAGGAGATAGTCAAAATATGTGCAAGGGAGGTACTGATGAAGAAAATTTTAAATAGTCCAAGATCTTTTTAAAATCAAGTCTTGCCCGAAGTGTGGGCCTATGCAATCGTCCTAGTGTTTGCTTGCTTATGGCTTGGTTGGCTAATGGGTTAGAATCCTTCAGATTCCATAGTCTAAGTAAACTTATCAATATGGGTCACAAGGACAAAGGCTTTGTTTGGCTGTGAGGTATTCTACCCAACTTACAAGAGTTAAGCTAGTAGTGTGATGGGACAATGGGTCAAGCAATCAAGATAAAGTACAAATTTAAGCATTTAAGGAACTTAGTAGAACACAATCACATATCGGGTCAGAAGAATTGAGTCGATGTTGAATCCCTATCCGTGGTCGAAAATATATCGGTATCATGGTAAAGATTATAGTTTGGCCATTTTGACCATAAGGTCATATCAAGAAATAGAGTACAAGGAGATGGGTTTTGGTGGGACATGATATGTCTACAGGAAGGTGGGTTTGTCTAGGTCTTATATATAAAATTTGTTTGGAGGAAAAGTGTAGTGTTGTACTCCAAATATACAAGTCACGGTAGGGAATGCCAGAAGATCGAAAATAGAAAGTGGGAGTTCACGAGGTGATAATTAATGCAAAAAATAAAGAAGATCAAGTTAAAGCATGAAATAAAATTAATTAAGAATCTATTAAAATAATTTAGGAACACAATTCCGGAGAGAAAATAGTCTCCTAAATGAATACAGTTAAGGAACCATTAAATCATTATGCAAGTTGCAAGTGGGTTAGAAGGTCGCAATTATAAGATCTAGAATTGAAGGAAGGTCGAGTAAGCCGAGGTGGAAATACAGTCACACAACTGGGTAGATGACTAACCACACTTGTGTATATACTACTATTATGGTCATGGGTGACATGGCAATTAGTTGTGGAATACTCAGTAGGGTTATCTTGGGGCCTACAATTAAAATTTAACTCAAGTTCCTCCAAAAGTTTCAAAAATAAACTTTAAAAAAAATAAACCACAAAAAATTGTATTTACTGCAAGTCGTTCAATTTCATCATAAAAATTTAAATCACTCTCATAAATCTCAAAGCAAAATTTTATCACGTTACTACTAACCTTTTCCAAAATTAACGTTTAAATTCAACTATTTAACTGATCAAGAGTTCATAATTTACGAATCCATAAAAATTTTACAATCAATCAAAAATTTAACACTCTAATTTTTTTTTTAAATAACTCATAATAAAACTCTTAGCATATTAAAAGCAATCTCAAAAATTAAGCTCAATGCCCTCATCAATTTTAACTTCTATTCATGCTAAGTTATTTCAACAAAATCACAACTTTTAAATGGTAACTTTATTTGATCAATCAAAACAACCTTATCACATCATTAATATATTTATATTTTATTTCAAATTTTTTTTGTGATATTAGTAATCCAACATTAAACTAAATTTTCAAATAATCTCATTAGTCAAATCCATTTTTTTACCAAAAATCTAAATAGTTTTGTAAATCCTCAATCATAGGACACAATTTAAAATAAAGAAAAATTCTCAAAAATCGTTTTCAATTATTGTAAACCAAAATTTACCATCATTATTTCTACTTAAAATTCAAAATTAACTAAACACGAAAATCGCAAGTTGTACAAATCAATTTAGATAATTCCTACGGCCATTTTTAAAAGCTAAGATCATTTTCAAACCAAATTTATAACCGTTCAAAGGTGTATAACCATAATCCAATAAATCATAAACATCAAAACTCGAAAATCAAATAAATTTTATATTTGTTCAAAGATGTATATCTATCACCCAAAACTCATGAATATCACAACTCGAAAAGCAATCAATTTTATACTTGTGCAAGGATGTATAACTATAATCCAATAAATCATAAATATCAAATCTTGAAAATCAGTCAATTTTTTTTAAAACCAAGTATGAAATTCTATAAATCCTCTGGTGTTTACTATTTAGAAATCTCAAGGTTAAATCTTTCTATGGCAATATCCTACTTTATAAATTACTAATCATTAAACCACACCCCTTTTAAAAAAAAAAAACCTTTTTAACTCAATTAGAGTCTTAAATGTATTCCAATTGCCAATATAACCATTCTAGCCATGTATTTGACCTATGAGCATATACTAGTGTAGTCATCTTTCTAGTTGACACTAAGCACGAAAATAAGAATCAACGGTAGAAAGGAATCAAGCAAGATGCAATTCAAGAAAGTCGATCGAGAGTTCGAAATTTGAAGCCAAGGGAAGAGGTCAAGCTGTATGGATGAGATTCCTAGATTCTAATCCTATATTGTAGGCTCACATCAGTACAGTAACGTAACCGAAGTGACAAACTCGACCTGCATGGGCCACCACAAAAACATGTAACGCCCTAGTCCCAAAATACATAGGACTAGGAACGTAGACATGCCAGCTGTACTCATACGAAGTACACTCCAATATATGGAAACCTTGTATGAATACATAAGTTGTAAAATGCAGTAAACCAAGAGTAATCTAATCTCATCCACGAAATATCAGAATAAAAGATGTCATATAATGATAATAAATTGTCATTTGGTACATGTAGTTGGGCGGAGACAAATCCACTACCAACTATGAAAAGAAATACATAACAAAAGAAAGATTTTGGCGAGCGAAGCGAAGACGATCCAAATGCAATCATCCTCGAAGAAATAGCGATGAGCACGGCTAGAGCTAGAGCACCTGCGAAAGACAAGAATACACACCTGGAGAGATAACCAGGTCCTCAGAGGGACGTAATAACACATAATATCATGCCATATAAACTGAATAAATATTTCTCAAGTAAATAAGTCAATTGAATTATAACATGGTCCAATACACACCTATTGAACGAGCATACCATTCCCCCCAACCAAACAAGGACAGGAGATGGTAAACTAATTCACGGTGACGTATCTTTCTATGATATGAATCCAATATGGTATCCGGACCCCAACAAGGTTCAATACCTTCTCATCGAAGTAGTAAGTCACAGATACAACCAAACAAGGACAAGATGTGACAAACTAATCCGCGACAAGTTATTGTTCCAAGCTACGGTCAGATATAAGTACCCAAACCAAAGGTACTCATACCTAACGGATATGGGCGCCTAACCAAATCTAGGTGAATGCAGTTTTAAGAATAGTTCATGGTCGCATGACTATCCGGTCAAGTCGAGAAAATACCAATGCAGTACCTCAGTAGTGAGTCACAACACCATATACTATTCCTCAGTATCGAGCGAGTCTATAGCATATAGTCTACCTATCGTTCCTCAGTAGCGAGTGAGTCTACGATAGATAGGGTGGTAGTCAACTTCCAATCATGTTCTTCTCGTCTAATGCTAACTCATAACTGCTAAGTCTTCTAGCATGCAATTCTATTAGCAGTTATTTCCTAACGCACGGCTTATACGTACTGGTGGCCAGCCAATCACGCATGTCCGAGTCCTATATGTGACACACAACAACGTGGTATAAACGTGTCAAGGCCTATGAAAGTAACACACAAAGTGTCACGCCCCAGAACCAGAATACTGGAGAGCGGGGGCAGACATAGCCAGCTACGTATAATGGAATGGAATCCTCACCGCTATACGGTCACGGCTGTCTAGATATGTGAGGGTTTTACTACATTCCATCGGTCTCTTAAGGTCATAAAATAGCCTATTGTCTCAATCTCAACCAACTAATAATAGTAACAAGATATCAGATCACTAAATATACAATTGTAAGGCGTCCCAAACATTACATATCCAGATGATCATGAAGCTAGTCGTACAAAATATAAGGACTAGCAAGAGTTCAGTCATACATGATCAACCCCCGGGGCTTGTCAATCATGTTACAGCCCGTAGGCAGACGGTAAGTAAGTACAATCGAGCTAATACTTGCTCGTCGGCTAAACGCCTCAAAAGAATAATTTACAATATTACAGTGGAAGAACAAAAAGAAACCCACTCGATGCCCTGGTTACGCCTGGTGACCACCATCGGGCTGGAAAGCAGGTAGATCCTTTGCTGCTGCTCCGGTATCTGGCCATACAAAACCAGCTGGGTCAGACCCCAGAAAGAGCAAGTGCCACAAAGGAGGCTTCACTTAAGGACTAAAACCAACAAATCATTAGCATTCAACAGGTAAGAAAATAATAAGTAACACAGTTTGGGGTTTCTGCACTACCAATACACTTATCCCAATCAGAGAAAATAACTAAGTGAAGCATCATTGACATAAAAGAACTGGAGAATCATGCCAAATAAAACATAGCGGGACAATATATGAAGAGAAAACGAAGAAAAAACATGGTAAGTGATATATAAAAGACATTCTTGTACAGAATTAATAAAAGATAGGACATATGGAAAAGCATGCCAGGATGATATACGATGAGATAACCATGGGACTATTCAGATAGCTAGGTTACAACCCGTAAACCAAACAAGGACCGGGGTTGTAACCCTTCGTCTGAACAGAACTTGGTTTCTCTCACCATTTATCGGCAAGATAAATATAAGAAATCAGGTCAAGTAACAATCTGGAGTGAAAATCATTATAGTGACAATCTGGAGTGACAATCATTATAGTGACAATCTGGAGTGACAATCTTCCAATCATTCTGGTACAATCCTGCAATCAATCAATTCTAGACAATACCATACTGGACTAGACTCCATCCATTCAATTACGGCCAATCATTGCCTACGGCTTTCTACATTAACTAACTAGGGTTGTCACAATCCTAGTTACTATCAAGATGCAATGAGATGTTCCACCAGCCACAAGTCCTGCAGCTAATCCAGGTTATCCAGGCGACTGGGATTCATTAAGAAATTATCAAGAGTTATTAGGTGTGCCCCACATGACAGTGGGCTGGAAATGTGCCCTACTCGACGGCAGGCTACAAGTCTAACAATTGTGGCCGGGATAACGGGATCGCCTGTAACTGGAGAAAATCTCTCATGACTACTGAATTATTCTAATCATTAACCTTAGTTTATTTCAATAGGTACCCCTGACCGTGGTACTCAGCAGTCCCATCCTAGACATGGTACGAGACTGGACAAGTGGATTTAACAAGCAAGCAAGAAAGAACCACCCACGGTGTCAAGACAAGTCAAGCTAAGTTATCAGGTCATGTCAAGTCAGGAGTGCGCCACAACGGGCCACTATCATGTCAGGTTGGTCATGTCAGGAGTGCACCACTACGGGTCACTGTCGTGTTATGCAAGTTCCTTGTCATACCATGCCATGTACAATAGTCATTCCAACATATTCAGTAAAATCAAGTTCATGACAAAAGGCATAAGGATATAAAATGGGCGTAGAATATCTAATAAAATATCAATATACAGGGCTATAGAAGAGCCAAGCTTAGAGAAATAAAACCAAATCTCCAAGAGCCAATAGATTGCGCAAGGGGTCAGGGGGTTGGATTGCGCAGGAGTCAAGTGCACCAGGGGCCAACTGCGCAGGAGTGAGCTGCGCAGGGGTCAGATTGCGCAGAGGATGGATTGCGCAAGATCGGGTTGCACAGCAATGGGTTACGCAGAGGATGAACTGCGCAGCAATGGGTTGCGCAGAGAATGAACTGCGCAGCAATAGGTTGCGCAGAGGATGGATTGCGCAGCAATAGGTTGCGCAGAGGATGGATTGCACAGCAATGGGTTGCGCCAGCACTGGACTGCGCCAGCACTGGATTGCGCAGCAATAGATTGCGCCAGCACTAAAGAGCACTGGACTGGCTAGATGGACTGCGCCAGCGCTAAAGAGCACTGGACAGGCTGGATTACGCCCGGGACAGAAGATCATCTTCCCCAAAGCTGAGAGCAATGGCCATGGAATTTCGAAATTTCAAAAGACCATAACTAGGTCAAATCTCAATGAAAATCTACTTTGCAAAGGTCTAAGTTGTGTAAAATTTAATTCTCTTTAACATGGAACAATCAAAACATGAAAATGAACAAGTTTTATAGATCAAATCCACCAAAATCTGAAAATACTTCAAACCTAGATCTATAAAATTCCAAGCTCCAAATGGAGAAAACTCAAGTTCTAATGTTACTTAGAATGAGCTAATAAAGCTATTAGACAAATAAAAGGTAGCCCTTAAGTGATAGCAAGATGCAACTTGCCTAGAGCTTGGGTGTAGGTGGAGAGGAGGAAGAAGAAGAAAATAAAAATGAGGAGAGAGAGAGGAAGTTTGATATTTGTGGGAGGGGGTGGTTCACCATGTCAAACCAAAATAAACCGAACCAAGCCAAGCCAAGTCATGTTGAACCAAGTCAAGGCCAATAACTCTCTCTAGCAATTTAAACCAAATGAATCATGAAATAAACCCAAGCTTCACTAATCCAAAATAATAAACCAATGAACCATTAAAACCAATTGAACTGTTAATGCCAATAAAAATCAAGCCAATGCAAAATAAACCAAGGTAACTAATCATGACTAAAATAAAATAAAATATGGGTCCAAAACACGTATACGTACACTAAATACGTATCACGAATTTGGGACATTACACAAAGGATGGACCCTTAACTCTAAGTTTAATGTGTAAGAAAATAATACATAGCAAGAAACTGAACAGTAAATTCCAACAGGTTATGCCATGTATCACAGTTTATTTTGCATAAAGAAAATAATGAACATGCATGAAATATGAGCTAAAATAATTAAACAACAAATGGCAAGGTGTCTTGCATGAGGGTGGTACGAGATGTAGCAAAATCCAACAGTCAGAATCGTCAACACGAAAGTCAAAATCCACAAGGAGCTCCGGATGCTGAAACAAACATCACGAACGAGTTTGGAATAAAAGATATGCCTAGGAAACGCCTGTCCAAAAGTTAAATTCTGGAACAGGGGCAAAATCGTAATTTCAGGTCAAAACGATGTCCGTCGTTGGACCCGCTTTACACCAAAATGCGTGCCAATATCTATGGTCTCTAAAGTCGTCAAACTATATGTCTACAGATTTATTTTAATGAGATGAACCCAACGGTATGTCCAATTTTGGATTCCGGTGGGCTGTGCACAAAACCGCCCGTTGAGTGGAATTGTGGGCCCGCCAAAATAGTGTTCCGATGAACGGTCTCAGAATCGGACCAAACTTGGGTCACAAGACCAAAAAAATATTTTGAGTCCAATGGTGCAAGTTTCATCGCGATATGATGAGCGTGCACAAAGTTGTGACTTAATTTACAAAGGGTCGATACGGGGTATCTCGACGGATACGCATTGATTTCGTCGCGCACATGCAACAAAATCAGGTTCCGTCAGTTCCCACATGTCGACAACATCTATACGCACCTTTCGATGTATATAGTGCGTGACCACGTCGTCCAGTTTGTCGGGGCGTACGCCGTATCGGGTGTTTTTCCACTTTTTGAAAACAGAATTTATAATTTTTCAGAAAATTTTAACAACGTGTAACTTTCTACATACTAGATAAAAAGTGAATCCAAAAGGTGCGTTACAATCTCGGTTATGTTGTCCTTGACTACCTTCAATTAGTTTTTATGAAAGTTTAATGGACAGCGAGAAAAGTGGCCGACAAGTTGGTGTTTCAAAACAGTTTCTAATATTCAGAAAAGTGGTTTTTCTCCAAGTTTGTCTCAATTTTTCGAGCAAGTTGGATGGCCATGTCAAAATCCACCTGGGGGATCTTGAAGAGGGTCATGTGGGCTTTCTATACGATTTTACGGATCTAAAAACGGACTAGAATCGAGAGAGAAATCAAACGGGGAAGTTGGGTACCTTAAAGTGGGAATCTGTTGTTGTTGTTGATGTTGTTGACGACCGGGAGGCGGGACCGCTGTCGCTCCGGCGAGGTGGCACGCATGCCGAGGAGAGGTACTGGGACAGAGGTGAGAGGAGGAAGGAAGGAAGAAGAGTTGAGGAGGAGAAATAATTAAGGATAAGGGTTCTTCAATATATATATAAATATATATACATATATATGGAGAGAGGGAGTTCGACCATTTAGTAACTTACTGTTACTTCATGGGTAAAGGGGGTCGGCCCCTTTTTTTTTGGCGCAGCAGCTGCTGCTTTGTTGCTTTCTTTGCATGCCTATGGGTGGTCGGATGGGGCCGGCCACCCCTTTATGATTTATTATTATTTTTTTTCTTTTTTTTTTTCTTTCTAATCTTTTCTTTTCAATAACTTTCAAATATATATAACTATACATATATGTATATGTATATATCCATATATATACAACATAATCTATTAAAATCTAATAACAATTTAAATGACACTTATCCAATATTTAATATATTTAAACGTACCTATATATATATATATATATATATATATATATATATATATATATATATATATATATATATATATATATATGGGAGCGGATCAAAAGCCCCCCTTAGAAAGCCCCCCAAAAACCCCCCTCACTCTAATTCGTAATATTAATGTTAATATTAATGTTAATATTAATGTTAATGTTAATATTAAATTTTTTATTAATTTTTTATATATTAATGTTAATGTTAATGTTAATATTAATGTTAATGTTAATGTTAATATTAATTTTAATGTTAAGTTTAACGTTAATTTTAGTATTTAATGTTAATATTAACATTAATATTAACATTAACATTAATATTAACATTAATATTAACATTAAATTACGGATTAGAGTGAGGGGGTTTTTGGGGGCTTTCTAAGGGGGGCTTTTGATCCGCTTCCTATATATATATATATATATATATATATATATATATATATATATATATATATATATATATATATATATATACATATATATATATATATATATATATATATATATATATATATATATATATATATATATCAATTCAATCAACTTAAAATAATAATAACATCTTAGTAAGCATATTTATAAATTGTTCATAAAAATAAATTTAATATTAATAAAATAATAAAAATTGTTCCAACGTGTGAACTTTACCACACACCCTCATTTGGGCCTAGAAAAATGCACCATTTTTGTAACACATTATTAAATAATAAAAACGTAAATTTTTGTACCACAAATTAATATTTAGAAAATATTCCCCCAATCCTTAAAATAAATTAAGAAATATTTTACACTCATAAAATATGCATCCATGGTCGTCATTGATCACACCACCTGTCTACTTGGGCTTAAATTTGGTCCAGGCCCCGTTCGGGCTGAATTGGCCAAACCCCGTCATCAAAAAAATAAACAAAACCATAAATTATATAAATTCATTTTTTTAGTCTAATGAAATAATAAAAAAAATAAAAAATAGGGTTTTTACAACACAATACCACAATGCGAACTCGTATGCGAAGTACAAATTAAATATAAAATTAAAAAAATCGTAGTAGAAATTTTAGGGGGTTTACAGTCTTGCTTGTGGATCTATCGCACATCAGCTTCAGGAGTGCACAACAGTCATCAGGACAGGAGCTCCCGCACCACCAGGACATATTGTATCTCAGCCTAGAGCACCGCTTCCAACCCAGCTGCAGAGGTTCGCGTAGCATCACCAACAGCAAAGAGTGGCTCAGGGGAGAGCCTGTGCCCTGACTATTGATGCATAAGAGCTAGTACCGGAGCCAGAGTAGGAGCTAGTAGTTGACATCATCACAGGTCTTATTTTACTACATTCTTATCCAGCTACTGTATTATTTGATTATGGTGCTTCCTATAGTTTTCTATCGCTTGAGTTTGTTCATAGAAATAACCTTATCACTAGAACTTCTAAAGAAATTGGTAGAGTTATGACTAGAAGGGGAGCAGTATCCATTAGTACTATGTATAGCTGCCCTATCATCTTAGCTGGGAGAGAGTTTAGGGCACAATTCTTCGTAATGCCTCTTCCCGAGTACGATGTCGTACTGGGAATAGACCGGCTTAGTGACTCACATGCGATCTAGATTGTTTCGGGGGCAGTATAATATTCATTCCTCCAGGAAATGAGGTGTTTAGAGTGAGAAGTGCTATACTAGAGATTATGGACGAGACCAACTTTGCTGCTACATTTGAAGAGCAGGTACCGCCCTATCCTATCATCACGGAATTCTTAGATCTCTTTCCAGAAGATCTTCCAGATCTTTCGCCTAACAGTGATGTTGAGTTCTCTATAGATCTGATCCGGGATCAAGACCGGTATCTCAAAGCTGCTATAGGGTGAACCCCAAAGAATCCAAGGAGATAAAGGACCAGATCGATGAGTTGCTGAGCATGGGCTTCATCAGATCCGGAGCATCTTCATGAGGAGTACCAGTTCTTTTTGTACCCAAAAAGGATGGCACAGTTCGAATGTGCATTGCCTATAGGGCCTTGAACAATGTTACTATCAAGAATGAATATCATTTGTCTCAGATAGACGATTTATTCGATCAGTTAAACGGGACAAAGGTGTTCTCGAAGATAGATATGACATCGGGATATCACCAGGTGAAGGTAAGGGCTGAAGACATTCCGAAGACTGCATTCAATACCAAGTTCGGGCAGTATGAGTTCCTAGTTATGCCCTTCGGACTCACAAATGCACCTGCCACCTTCATGAGCCTTATGAACATGGTTTTCCATGAGTATCTAGATACGTTTGTCATAGTATTCATTGATGACATATCTATTCGAAGACTCCTGAAGAACATGTTGAGCACCTAGGGATAGTATTGGAGATCCTGAGGAAGGAGAAGTTGTATGGCAAGCTATCCAAGTGTAAGTTTTCTTAGACCAAATGGAGTTTCTTGGTCATGTGGTCACTGGAGAAGGTATTGCAGTGGACTCGAAGAAGATTGCAGCAGTCGAGACGTAGACCACTCCAAAGTTAGTTGCAGAGATCATGAGTTTTATAGTCTTAGCTGGCTACTACAGAAAGTTCATAAAAGACTACTAAAGTGGCCGAGCCTATGACCTAGCTGACAAGTAAGAATTAGGAGTACATCTGGACAGAGGAGTGTCAGGTAGCATTCAAGGAGCTGGAGAGAAGACGGATGACTGCACCAGTATTAGCATTACCTTCGGGCAACGGAGGATTTTCTATCTATAGTGATGTCTCAAGGAAGGGGTTGGGATGCGTTCTCTAGCAGAATGAAAAAGTAATTGCTTGTGCATCTAGGCAGTTACGGACTCATGAGAAGAACTACCCTATCCACGACTTGGAACTAGCAGCAGTAATATTCGCTTTGAAGCTGTGGAAACACTATTTATACGGAGAGAGTGTGAAAATCTTCACAGACCACAAGAGCTTGAAGTATGTGTTTACCCCAAAAGAGCTGAATATGAGGCAAAGGAGATGGCTAGAGTTGACGAAGAATTTTGACATTGACCTCCAGTATCATCCTGGAAAGGCCAATGTTGTTGCAGATGCACTTAGCAGATACCCGGTGGCTATGTATCTGACTATGGACAAACATCTCCTTGAAGACTTGGAGAAGCTCGGTGTAGAGATTATTCTACCTAGAGTGGAGATATAGATAATGAGTTTGCAAATCCAGTACAGCATAATGGAGAAGATCAAGGAGACTCGGTTACTTTATATTAGGCTTCGTCAACTCATAGCAGAAGAAGATGCAGGACTTCTAGATGATTTTAGTATAGCTGACGATGGATCGTTGAGGCGTGGCACTAGACTATGCGTATCGAATGGTAGTTTGATAGATGAGATAATGTAAGAAGCTCACTAGTCGCAGTATTCTATATATCCTGGTGCTAACAAGATGTACAAGGATATACGGGAACACGTCTGGTGGTATAGTATGAAGAGGGACGTTGCCAGATTCATTTTTCGATGCCTTGTCTTCCAGCAGGCAAAACGGAGAGACAGAGGCCAGCTGGATTGCTACAACTATTATCCATTCCAGAGTAAAAATAGGAACACATCACGCTAGACTTCATCTCAGGGCTTCCTAGTTCACAAGGAGGAAAGGATGTCATTTGGGTTATAGTCCATAGACTAACCAAATTAGCTCATTTTATTCCCTTTAAAGTGAGACTTTCCACTGAGAAGTTGGCGGAGCTGCATATGAGACAGATAGTGCAAATTCATGGATTTTCGGTCAGCATAGTGTCTGACAAAGATAGCTGATTTACTTTGCACTTTTGGAAGAGTTTGTAGGAAGGACTTGGTACCCAGTTGAAGTTCAGCACTTCATATCATCCTCAAACAGATGGAATGTCCAAGAGAATGATACAGACTTTGGAGGACATGCTGCAGACTTGCGGTTTGGACTGCGGTGGATCATGGAAGGATTATCTATATTTGGTAGAGTTCTCATACAATAACAGCTACCAAGCTAGCATTGGGATGACACCATTCGAGGCGCTTCACAGACGTCGATGCAGGATACCGCTCTCTTGGGGCGATATTGGAGAAAGAGTCATACTTGGACCAGAGATGATCACAGAGGCTGCAGACAAGGTCAAAATGATCAGAGACAAACTTAGGGTTGTCCAAGATAGGCAGAAGCATTAGGCCGATAGCAATTGAAGACCCTTGTAATTCACTGATGGGGATATGGTGTTTGTGTATATATCTCCTACTCGAGGGACGATCAAATTTGGTCGAGGGAGAAGCTGAGCCCCAGATATATTGGACCCTTTACCATACTTAGCAGAGTTGGAGAGGTGGCTTACAGAGTTGCATTACCACCAAACTTAGAGGACGTCCACAACGTCTTCCATGTTTCTCAGCTGAGGAGATACATTCTAGACCCCAGTCATGTATTGGATCACTCAGAGCTGGAGGTTGGACCTAGCCTCACCTACTTGGAACAGCCTGTGGAGATACTAGATCGAAGGGAGAAGAGATTGAGAAACACTATTATACCCTTGGTCCGGGTTGTATGGAGGCACCATTCTCCTAGCGAATCGACATGGGAGAGAGAGGATGAGATAAAGAAGAAATGCCCCTATCTTTTCAAGTATGATTATATGTACCCTATCCTTGGAAATTTTGAGGACGAAATTTTTCAAGCAGGGAAGTTTTGTAACTCTTTAATTTTTTATATATAAATATTTAAAGTTGAATTATTAAATTTAAATTATTAATAGTAGTATTTATATATATTTACTTTTTCATTACTTAGTGCCAACCAAATTGATTTATTTATTTATTTTGTGTATATTTATGGTTCCATACAAGCCTAGCAACTTGCTAGCTTGGAGCTAGTATGCATGGTGCATGGTAATATTCACATGGACACTTCTAGCACACTTTGTGAGCATATTGCGAACTTTAGCTTTAGCTTAGATTTGGTACTTTAAATTCATACATCTATATGTCACATTAGAATGTGTAATAGGCTTAGGTGTAAATAGTGGTACTTTAAATGCATATATCTATATGTTATATTAGAATGTGTAATAGGTGGATAATTGGAGGACTTTTGTGCAAATAACTTGCTAAGTATTTCAATTCTCACTTGCTGGGAGAGTGGGAGCTATTGGATTAAATGAGATATGAATAACGAATGAACCATTTTGCATTTGAATGGAGAGAGAGAGAGAGAGAGAGAGAGAGAGAGAGAGAGAGAGAGGGTCTCTCATTTCAAGATAATGACTGAATCGTTTTTCTTTGAATGGAGAGGGAGAGAAAGAGTCTATCATTTCAAGATAATGAATGAACAGTTTAACATTGAATGAAGATGGAGATAGAGAGAAAGAGTCGCTCATTTCAAGATAATGAATGAACCATTTTACATTGAATGGAGATGTAGATGGAGAGAAAGAGTCTCTCATTTCAAGATAATGAATGAACCATTTTGCATTGAATGGAGAGGGAGAGAGAGTCTCTCATTTCAAGCTCTGTAACCTAATGTCATTTATGTTTCCACTCACGAACTCTATATATAGGTTCCCTCCCTTTTTACTTCATTTTCACAATCCACCTTGGCAAAGCAGCCAAACCACCCTCCTTCCTTCCACTCATCTTCCTGTACCCGACAAGTCGAGCTTCGTCGACAATCGATGAGCCACCTTTCCGATTCCAACAAAGTCGACACTGTGTCGATGTGCTCGAGCCGATAGAGGACGATGAGCCGACGACGATCTCGATGTAACTGGGACCACCTTCTTCTTCTTCCTTCGTAAGAAACTGAACTCTAGCCCTTGGTATAGTTTAAATCCAAGCGGATCCCTTATGCAAACACCAAACCAATCTTGACCTAGTGGTCACCTGACCATCTTGAGGATCCAGTCCTAATTGACCCTAGTTCGAGCCCTTCTCTTGTATGTTTTTATATATATAGATATATATAATGTCTAGGATGAAATATAAACTGTTGGGTCCTGTTTCTAACATAGAACCAAATCAGACATATTGGTCAGAGCAGCTATGTTAAGACCCGTCCAGGAAGCCTGAGTTTGAGCCCTAGATTTGTGTTTTTGAGTATGTGTGTGTATATATATATATGTGTGTGTGTGTGTGTGTGTGTGTATACTGTTAATAATACAGAAATTGTATTATTTTATCATATGCTCTGTATTTTATATTTCATTAATACTTTTATACTGTGTAAAATTTATGTGAAATGCTTCTAAACAGTTATTTTAATTGTAGTATTCATTTATAATTTTTGCACAAATATTTACTCATTAAATATATTATTTAGTAATTAAAAACTATAATTATAAAATTGTGAAAACTGTGTATTCTAATTTTAATGCATGTTTATTACTATTAATAAATGTTGTAAAAATACTAATAATTAGTGTTTTCATATGTAGTATTTATTTGTAAATTTTACAGCATTAAATATTATAATTTATATTTTCAATTAATAAAAAACTAAAAGTACTATTTAATGTATTTTATGTATATTGATTGTTAGTAAATATTAAACAATGCAGAAAAGTTAAACAAAATTCAGAATCAAATACTAGATTTTCTGTAGATCATTTTCATATATTTAAATATTAATTTTACCTTAGTTTTGATATTTTAACAATTAGTTTTTTTAACAATTAATTATAAATAATTGTTTTTAAAATAGTTTCTGATTCAAATAATTCTATAAATAGTAATTTTTGTCCAAAATTCTAAAAACTTGATACCTTCATTATTTTGCCTAATTTTGACCAATGAAAAATAGTATCATGTTAGTTTGAGACATCTAACTATTTAAACGAACATTGTCGGTCCCCTTTTCATAAATACTTTATTTATTTAATAATTAAAATAAAATATTTTTAATTATTACTAAATTCCTGTAAAATATAAGTAATCTATGACTTGTGATTTTAACTTAGTAAAACTTAATTTTGATGTGTATTAAATATTGTGTTAGTCTTAATGTTCAATATTAGGACTAGTGTGGCATGTCTAGTACAACGTGACCCCATAAGTAGCACAACACATAGATATCACTTAACCTTTAAACTAAGAAATATTATACCTTGTTACAGCTTAAGGACTTTGGACATCAACATTTAACATTAATCTTTTTCGGTAAAACAAGACAAGTACACTACAACTTTACGTTTCTGTTCGTGATTCATATTTCGCATGTTAGACTTTCGTTACCTGTTTCTCAATTTTCCTACAAGTTGTTCTTTACAAGTATCTCAAGTTGTATTTATCACTTCTTAAGTTGTACCTTCTTTACATGTTTCAAGTTGTACTATTCTTTTATGTTATATGTTGTATTCCTCTTACACTTGCATGGGTTGGGAAAATATCTAGTTAACATGTGATCAAAGCCCATAGAGTAGTACATGTATCCGACCAGGACTGCACATCGTGTACATGTAGTCATTGTCGTACCCCCATGTTGTCTTTATTTACATGTTACAAGTTCTCTTATTATAGCCGATCACGTGTCTACTAGCTTTTCAAAATCACTTTACATAGTTCATATCTCTTGTCATATTGCAACCGTTATTTCTTGTTGCAATTACAAATTCTAGTTGTCATTTCTTTATTTCCATGTCTTTCCATATTTGTCATTTCCATGTTTCAGTAACTGTAAGTTGTAGGGTTATATTTTGCTCCTTTTCTGATTGGATCGTTGCATGTGAATTGACTGAAGAGGAGTTGCTTTATAATTTATACTATGGACCTGCCACTGAGACGCTAGCCCACATCCCAGAGCATGTCCCTGTTGGAGAATATCCTATAGCTTAGCTTACATCTCGTATTTGAACTTGGTTTGTAATAACTAGTTACATACATTTGGTTGGATTTATTTTCCGTTTACTATTGCTTTGGGAATGTAACTTAGTGACATCTTTGGACTTATTTCTATTTTATCTCTATATAGATGTTGTGATTAATCCGATTCAATATAAGTTTGAAGATAATTAAAGGTTTAGAACAGCTTACTACACTTATCTCATAGCGTAGGCTGGATGTGTCCAACACGTTTCCGAATATTCGGGAGCGGGTCGTGATATCCTATGAAGCTCAATTTTTTATTGTAAAAGAGTGGTTATACCTGCTGCACTATGGAGTTGGTGGTTCATCAACAGGAGCTTCGACGAGAGAGAAACGAATCTGCGAAGTTGGCTCCACGAAACTGTCCAAAGTAAATACAATTTAAATGATCAACTTGGTGGCGGTTTTTGATATCTCAAACGATCGAAATAAAGGTTGTAATTTTAGGTGAGCGAAGGGATATATACCAAAATTTAGATAGAAGAGATAGATCGATGATCCAACGGTCGAATTCTCCAAAAAATGCATCCAAATTTGCTGCAACAAAGCACGATTTATGAGTTCAAAATTCACGCATCACGACAGGAATCCGTGCGAAACACAAGAATCGCCTATTGTACGCGTCGGGGAGGTCGACGACGTTAGGTGAGGGTTCGCTGGAGCGCGCGCCGGGGTCGCGGCAGCGATGCACGATCGTTGTTAAACTGTTGTGCTACAGCTACTACTGCTCTTATCGTGCACCTGGCACGCGCGATGGTCGCACTGGCGGTGGTGGCTGCACGTGGCTAGGGGAGGCCGCGGCCATGATTGCAGGCATGAGGGGGGTCATATGATGGTTACAGCCAATGACCGCTGCTGCTAACATTGTGTTGCCAATGTCGTACTGCTAACTCGGGCGTGTGCGCCTGCCACAGCGAGGGGGGCTACCGGGGAGTGCGTGCGGGGGAGTAGCGAAAAACGATAGTCGGCGGGGGAGACGTCGATGCCATGGCGAGCTTCTAGAAATTAGAGGGGGCGCTGATGGCAGCGTTGCTCGGCTAGGGTTTTCTGGAATGGAACGTGTGTATATATAGGAAGGAAGCGAGAAAGAGGAGGTCGGTCGTTGCATGCTAGCTGGAGATGAGAGATGGAGGGTCGTATACGTGCTCTGCGCTTGCCTGCGTTTGGCAGTAGCAGTGGCAGTGTACGAAGGTTAGGGAGAAGAGAACTGTGGAAATTTTGAATTAAAGATTTGGGTTTTGGTTTTTGCAGGTTCGGGTTTGGTTTTCTGCCCGACCTAGGCCCGCTAGGGGGGGGGGTTAAGGCCTGTACTACGGGCTAGGGCATTTTGGGCTTATATATATATATATATATATATTTTTTGGGCTTATATATATACTCATATATATATACTCAAAATCATTTATATATATTTTGGGCTTATATATATATATATATATATATATATATATATATATATATATATATATATATATATATATATATATATATATATATATATATATATATATATATTTTTTTTTTTTTTTACTCAAAATCATTTATATATATATATATATATATATATATATATATATATATATATATATATATATATACTCAAAATCATATATATATATATGATTAGATTACATGCATGAATATATATAATTGATTTTGAGTATATATATATATATATATATATATATATATATATATATATATATATATATATATATATAATCTTTGTATATATATACTCAAAATCTGTGTATGCAAAAATATGTACCCTATATGAATTATATATCAACAAATACTAAGGACAAGGCAACTCAGACTAGGTCATGTAATTGTAGGTATTTGAATTTCTAACTCAATTAATCATTTATAAATTGATGAATACTAGAGAGGAAAATTGGCATGTGGTGTTTGGGTGTGTCATGTGAGTGGTCACATGAATTTTGGGTTGGGTGTTAGGATTTGGTTGGGCTAGGTTTGGACTTGGTGCGATCATGACTACAAATTAAGTCATTTATGATCATTGATGAAATAATAGCATGTGATAGCTCAATTCGATGGCACACAAGTGGCATGCATGCAGTAGGCTCAAAATAGGGCAAAACCATGTAGATTAGGCTGGATCGATGTCGACTCCCGAAATTAAATTAGAAATGAGGTCAAGTTTTACTCTAGATGGTCAAACGGCCCAAATTGACAATAAAGTTTTGCGATGTAAATAGAATGCAAGGGAACAAGTTTGAGTGGGACATGATATATTAAAATGAAAATAGTTGGCATGCCCCGATTCTATAGAATCGATAATCGTCCCCCGGACGTGATGTCATACAAACCTAAGTTGCGATCGACAAGGAATAGTCATAAGGTTATCCGAAACACAACAACAAGAAGAGGTCACGGAGTAAATTGAACACATTATATATAGAGAAACTTGAGCTTTATTGATAATGAATATCATATTACAGACTCGATACAAAGGTGCCGTACGGGCTTACAAACTAACTCTATTACAAAATAAACGTCGATGAGATAACCGTTCCATACATTACACCCCTCTGTACAGCCAAAGTATGCAGACAACTGTGATAGGGAGAGTCGAGACCTCTCAGCTTGGATAATCGTAGAGTCTTCAAAAGAGATTGCTTTAAGGCTTCGGATGCATAGACGAAGCTTCAAAATGCACGAGCGTTGCCTTCAGTCATACAACATGCTCCTTCTAATTTATAACACCTGTAGAGAGCGAGGATCTGTATAATCAACGTGTACTGGCGAGTGGCTAATTAGTTTCCATGCTCTCATTTGATTTAAGAATTTAGGTGAATCATACAGGATATTTAGTGATCTTTCTAGCCATCCTAGTGAGTTTCATGCAAGCAGTTTGATGAAATGTAAATAAGGTAAATTAATGCTAGAACTTACCCACGGTAGAGAGTGCCATACACATAAAACTTACCAACACCTTCCCTATCATTTTGATATCAATTCATACTAAGTGAATGATGTAGAGGTCACTGGCATTAACTAGCCATCCTGAACATAGCATGGTTAGATGGGGTCCTTTCAACACAAGTAGCAAGCTCCGTTGCAAGTCACCGAATTACCCATTGCTCAAACCCAGCTCGGCTATACCGTGTTTTCTCCTAGGACGAAGCGGTCCCATGGCCTCGGGTTACCGTTCGAGAAAATAAACGCCCTTGTATACAAGTTGTCCATGACCGTGCTAGACTAAACTAGTTATTCAAGCATGGTCTATGTTTTATAGCAAACTTAACCAAACTCAGCGTATCTCGCCTTGTCATTTTGCATTGTACGTTCGTTGATTCATTTCCTTTCATTATTTAACATAGTTTGATGGAAATCATATTATAAACAAGCATATGAACAGTTCTATGATAAGCAGTTCTATAGTCCATATACGTGAAATGTCATACAACGGTTTATTGGAATAAGCCTTTATTTTGTTGCATTTACATCTTGCATAACATATGTTGGTATCGATAATACATTGGAGAAAAGGGTCGAGGGAAAAAGGGTTAGTCACTCACCTTAATCTTACTTGAGGTGAGGAACTGGTTGGTCACGGAAGACGTCGCCTACGCGATTATCTGAAATCGTACAAATAATTGATTAGAACACTGTAATACACGAAGGAGTTCGATATGTAAATGCAAGTTCGAAATGCAAGCCATGAAAATATTCACAAAAACATTTACGAAAATGCATTCAGAAAACCAACGCCAAAACCAACGCAAGTACGATATAAAAAACATAGCAATGGGAGGTCTCTCCCGACTCAGCCGCAGAGTCTATCGTTGAAGCACAACCTTTTGAATATGGGACTTGATTCCGAAGAAGCCTTTCTATAATGAGAAAAGGATCTTAATTCAATCATTTTTGTTCGACCGATTCAATTGATCCTGACCTATCGGTCTCGACCGAATCGATAGCGACAGTGTTCCTTTTTAGTGAACCCCATGGACGAAGAATGGGGCACGATGTAGGGACGGGGCACTATACTATAACCAACTAAGAAAAAACTTCTTCCTCGAAACTTAAGAAAAGAACCTACCGCTAGAAAAAATAGAGAAGGGAACTTTTCCTCATCTCCGACTCCAGTTCCCAGGTCGACTCTTCGACCGCATGGTTCTTCCAGAGCATGCAAACGAGAGTGATGGCACGATTTTGAAGCAATTTATCCTTGCACTCTATGATTTGTATAGGCTCTTCAACATACGATAAGTCTGCATACAGATTCAGCTGACCAAAGTCTACCATATGGCTCGGATCGTGCACGTACTTTCGCAACTGAGAGACATAGAAGACATTATGCACATCTGATAGTGCTGGCAGCAACGCAAACTGGTAAGCTACTGGGGTGACTCTCTTCAATATCTCGAAAAGACTGACAAATCTTGGACTCAACTTTCCTTAAGCTCTAAATCTCGTGACTCCTCGCATAGGCGTGACTTTCAGAAATACGTGATCGCCCTCCAGGAATTCAAGGGCCCGTCAGTGTGTGTCGTCGTAGCTCTTCTATCAACTTTATGCTATCTTCAATCTCTTTTGTATCAACTTAAATTTTTATACGGTCTGCTCCACCAGTTCCGGGCCGAGTATCTGCCGTTCTCCGGCTTCATCCCAGTAAATGGACAATCAGCACTTTCGGTCGTACAAGGCTTCATACAGCACTATTTAGATGCTGGATTGATAGCTATTGTTATATGCAAATTCGGCCAACAGTAGATGAACGCCCCAGCTTGACTTCATGTCGATTGCACAGAGGCGTGATATGTCTTCGAAAAACTGATTCACCCGCTCTGTTTGGCCATCGGTCTGAGGATGATATGCTGAGCTAAACTTCAACTTGGTCCCCATTGCTGACTGAATACTGCACCAGAAGCGTAACATGAATCACCCATCCCGATTTAAGAATATTGATACTGGAATCCCGTGCAGCCGAACTATTTCATCAAGATAGATCTGAGCAAGACGATCGACGCTCCAAGTGACTTTAATGGCAATGAAGTACGCTGGCTTGGTTAGTCGATCGACGATGACCCAGACGACATCGTTCCCCCATGGAGTCTTCGACAGGCCAACAACAAAATCCATAGTGATGTGATTCCATTTCAATTCTGGAATAGCAAGGTTCTGCATCTCCCTTCCGTTCGTTGGTGCCCAGCTTTTACCTACTGACAGGCCATACATTGAGACACGAAGAGTGCAATATCTCTCTTCATGCCATGCCACCAAAAGATAATATGGAGGTCCTTATACATCTTGGTGCTACCAGGATGCAAGAAATATTTTGCATAATACGCTTTCGATATTATCTTTTTTTTGAGTTTTGGGTCATCCGGTACACATAGCCTGTCCTTCAGTCGCAATATTTCTCACTCGTCCTCTACAAAGTCAGATGCCTTCCCTGTTGATATCATCTTTCGTATCTTCTCCAGGTATGGATCATCCTTCTGAGCAGACTTGATCATTTCCTAAAGGCTTGGTTCTAGCCGCAGTTGCGCCAGCTGTGCACCCACAAATCAAACTTGAAGTTCTATGCCCATTCCTTCCAAGTGACGCTGCAGTCGACTGTTGATGGATAGTAAAGCTATGTACTTTTGACTCAGCGTATCTTCCATAATATTCTCCTTACCCGGCGTATAGTCGATCGACAAGTCGTAGTCTTTAATTAGTTCCATCCATCGCCTCTGCTGCAAATTCAGATCTTTCTGGGTGAAGAGATACTTGAGGCTCTTATGGTCCGTATAAATCTTGCATGCCATGCCATAAAGATAGTGACACCACAGCTTCAACGTAAACACAATTGTCGCTAATTCTAGTCATGAGTGGGATAGTTCTTCTCATGCGGCTTGAGTTGTCTAGAAGTAAAAGATATCACCTTGTCCTGCTGTATGAGCACACACCCCAAACTCTGGTCAGAAGCATCGTTGAAGATTTAAAATCCCTCGGTTCCTTCTGGAAGAGCGAGTATCGGGGCCGAAATGAGTCATTGTTTTAGCTCATGGAATGAAGCTTCACAGTCGTCTGACCACACGAACGTGACTTCCTTTTGGGTCAGGCGAGTCAAGGACGATGCCATCTTCGCAAAGTCCTTCACGAAGCGTCTATAGTATCCCGCCAAACCGAGGAAGCTTCAAATATCACTGACAGACGTAGGCTGTTTCCAATCAACAACTGCCTCAACTTTCTTCGGATCAACTGAAATGCCTTCAGCGGAGATGATGTGCCCAAGAAAAGATACGATGTTCAGCCAGAATCACATTTGCTCCTCTTCGCAAATAACTGATTCTCTCGGAGGGTCTAGGGCATGGTCCGTAGATGTTCTGTGTGTTGTGCTCGATCCTTCGAGTAGACGAGGATATCGTCTATGAAGTCTACTACAAATTTATCGAGGAACGGACGGAACACCCGATTCATTAGATCCATGAAGGCGGCAAGAGCATTCGTTCGGCCGAATGGCATCACCAAGAACTCGTAGTGGCCGTAACGAGTGTAGAAGTCAGACTTCGGCACGTCCTCTGGCTTGACCTTAAGCAGGTGATAACCCGATCGAAGATCAATCTTCGAAAACACCATGGCACCTTGGAGCTGATCAAACAAATTGTCGATGCGGGACAGGGAATATTTGTTCCGGATGGTGAATTTACTTAATTCTCGGTAGTCTATGTAGAGCCTCATCGACCCATCTTTCTTTTTGACAAACAGCACAGGCGCACCCCATGGCGAGACGCTAGGATAAATGAACCCTTTATCGAGTAATTCCTATAATTGTACCTTAAGTTCTTTTAATTCTGCAGGGGCCATTCTGTATGGATCTTAGAAATTGGTCGAGTGTTGGGAAATGTGTCAATGGTGAACTCAATTTCTTGATCGATGGCATATCGGGTAGCTCGTCCGAGAACACGTCTGAGAATTCTGTCACAACATCAGTTTGATCCGCGTTTGCACCATCCTGTCGCATGCCTCGAACGGACGCCAAGTAGCCTTCGCATCCGGAATGCAGCATCTGTCGAGCAGAGATTGTTGAGATCACCATACAGGTTATCGACGCTTCGCCACATGAATAGTAGAACTCAGGCTCCCCCGATAGACGAAAGGTGACATTCTTTCCTGCAAATCAATAGTGGTCGAGCAAGCGCCGAGCCAATCCATCCCCATAATGATTTCATAGTCCTTAAGTTCCAGAACTATCGCATCTAGTATCAAATTTCTTCCGCCAATACATATGCAGCCTTCTCAACCGATAGTGTTTACAGGGATTTGTGTGCCCGACGGGTGCTAACGCTAAGGTTAAGGCCTAATGGTGCCATGGAGAATTTGTGTTCATCAATGAAATATGTCGTTATAAAACTAATGGGTATCACCCGAATCAAACAGTACACAAGCAGGTTTATTATTGAAGAGTAGTGTACTTGTCATGACTGTATCAGAGGCAAATGTCTCATCTCGAGTCATGGCATAGACGCGACCCTGGTTCTCTGGACGATATTGTTGATGTTGGGGCGCCGTTGGGTTCGAGGCAATGGACCCTGGTTCTCTGGACGATGTTGTTGATGTTGGGGCACCGTTGGGTTCGTCCTTCTGGTCGGACAATTAGCACGAATGTGGTCCTTTTTACCATATTTCCACCATCCGTCTTCCAGTATCTGGCAGTCGTTGATAGTGTGACCGAGCCGGTGATTTCGGGTGCATCGAGGCCATGGGTTACGCCCTTAATATCCTCCTTGTTGCCTATTGTTTGGATGCTTGGCCGTATTGTTTCCTCCTACATGGATAGGGCATTTGTGATTTTATGTATGCACAGTACCGATAGCAGCTGGGGGATATTGGCGTTCAAGGCGAAGAGTGTGGTTCAGGGACTCGTCCATCGTTTTGTATTCTGGAACTGACATATTTGCAGAGATAGAGGGCCGCAGACCCACTTCAAACCATCGGGTGTGACTCTCCAATGTTGGCAAGAACGATCCAGCAAACTTGGCCAGTTTATTGAACTCTGCTGCGTACTGCCGCACCGTCATATTCCTTTGCTTTAACTATATAAATTTATTCTCCTTTTCTTGTCGAACGACTGCAAGTAGATACTAGATATCGAACGCCTGTCGGAAGGTGGCCCAAGAGATTGCTGCTATCTCGTCGTCCCGCCTGATTGCTCGCTTTTGCACGGCCCACCAGTCGTGCGCATTCAATCGGAGTAGAAGATGAGCACATGCAACTTTTTGGACTCATCTACGCCTAGAAGCTCGAACCGGTCTTCCAACTCCTCCAACCAATCGATCGCCAAAGAAGGGTCTTCAGTACCGCAGATGGACGTGCATCAATTTTTTGTAAATTTTGACAGCTCAAAGTTGGAACTCCTTGGTGTTGCATGTAGTCGCTCGGGTACCTCCGGCTCGATTTCAATCGCTAGGACCGCAGGCTCGGTTACGGCATGATTTGTTGCAGAGTTGCCGTTGGCCACAACTATCTGGACGATTTGCTGAAGAGTATCAAGCTGCTTCTGCTACAACTTGAATTGTATATCAAATCGGGCCCCAAACTGAGTCTGCCGTGCCTTGCTGTGTCTTCGCTGGTCTTCAGCGTGCTGTCGATGTTGTTCATTCAGGCTTCGATTAGCCTCGGCTTGACGTTGTTGCGCTTCTAGCATGCATATCATCCGTTCCATGGGTTCCATGGGGGCGTTTGAGGGTCCCTCCCCCGAGCTGTCATGCCCCGCTCCTATAGGAGCGATCGTCCTCGCTAAGGTGTGATGCCGCACGGGCCTAGGTTGCGTCCCGTACAAGGCTAAGTCCGGAAACGGCCCTTTTTGAGCTAGGCCACAGAGTTGCACAAAGTGTCCCCATTTGTAACAGAAAGTAAATGAACACAAATTGAAGCGAATTCAATCTCTTTATTGATTTTTGAAGAAGTTTACAAGCGGCGCTAGGCCGACTTTACAAGTCTCTCAAGCTCTCTCTCTCTCTGAAACATAAAAGGCGTGCCAAGTAGCTTACAACATGGAATGATTCATGACGATGTTCCGATACATTATGTCCTGTATATGGTGCTTCAGTTCCTTGCAACGCTCCAAGGCTCCAGAGTTGGCTCCGCGCCTTAGCACGTTCAAGGGAAGCTCCGCACCCGATGACGATTCCTACGTCCTGTAAGCAAACTGTGGGTTTATCAGTACATTATTATGCACTGGTGGGAAGGCTAGCTCGCCCACAATGCTATCATTACCAAACACGTTCTATTTACTTTTGTGCACCGTCTATCATTCATTGTCTGTCTAATCTTACCTTAGGGTCAGTTTTATGGCATATTTCATAACCTATCTCGTGTTGCTGAATTCTAGTGTCGTATGGAAATACATGCACGACTTATCCATACTTACCGTCCGGCCTTTCCTGTCCAAAGTAAACCAAGTTAGTCAACAATTCATATGTAATAGCTTAACGTGATTCTCGTAAACATTCAGTGTCGAGGGCGTGTCCATGCCTCAGATTCTAGCGCATCGTAGACGTATTTTCTAACTCATTTACATGAAGTACTCTTTATCATTTGGTGTGTTACATTTAAGCCTATTTAAAAGGCGCTTCATTCAGTTAACTTAGAGTATTTTGTTTCAATGCAAGGACTTGCATGTGGATTACCACCAGCAAAGCCCACTTAATCAATATGCACCGGTCGCTGGCTATGTGAGCCATTTGGACATTTCCTTAAGGTATTCTCATATATCAAGCATGATGGCTGGTACACCTTGATAGACTATTGAAGTACCGGCCCTACGTTTGGTTATGTGCCTAAGCCCGCACACCTGTCCGCCCGTAGGCCATGATTCCGTCTAGGCCGGCCACGACATAGTCGTTCGTTGCCTTGGAATCCTTTCTCTCGTGCACGAGTCCGTCTACGACCATTTTGTATTGTCTTGTCATTTTAATTTAACGACTGTCTTTGAGCCATAGGCTGTCTCTGAGCCATAATGCGTTATCGACCAGGTTGGCGTTCGTGCAGCGCGGGTAGCGAGCCCCGTTGCACGTCCCCGTCATACCTGTCGCTAACCATTCTTTTCTTTCTTAACTTTCATTCTTTCTTTTCTTTCACTTGTTCGTTCGTCCATTTATTCATTCACATATTCATTTATTCATACATTACGCAACTTCCCGTACGGGAGTCGCCTTGGCGATCCGTCGGTCCCGAAGTCTTCCAATGTTGCTATACTCTACTCGGAACGACTATGTCGATAGTCTTCCATTTCATTGTTGTAAACCATTCATTGTTTCATTATTGAACGCATAAGGAACTCGAAATGTAAGCTTGTGCCTTAGCACGAGCGTGGAGCGCGGTACGAGAGTTCTCACGTTTTCCATATTCTTTTCCATATTCTATACAAGCATACAAGATGGGATTATTCCTTAGCTAGGTGCGTTGACTCATTTATTAGCATATGTGGTGTTATTGTCTAGGGATTCTAGCAATAGTGTCCGTATTGTTATGTGTCTAGGCTAAGCAAAGACGGGTTCATCGGAGCCACCCACCTTAGCGATGTTCGCATCGGCCGAGCGATACTCCGAGCGCGTCTTTGAAAGTTTAAGTCTGGATTCATCTTTGACGGGCCAATATAAGCCTTGTATCGATTCTTCATCTGGTCGATGCCAACTCTTCGGGTCGACGGCTCATTTGAGTTGTACTTGCCGTTTGAATCGGCGTTCCGCTAGGGCAGAGCGGGTCATTACATAATACACCACTCAAAACAAGTCTCGTCCTCGAGACTTCCTGAGTCCAGGTCATCCTATCGAATGGCTTTACCGTTCGATGGCATCGAACTATACTCGATACCTTTCTAAGTTCCGTGTCACATACGTTTGGTCAATTTTATTGAATGACTTTTCACTCATTTTAGAGTTGATGGTACTTATTCAATTACCGTGTTTCTTCGACTTGGTTGCTGTTGCGCCCTATTGTGGAGCTGTAATGGTCACACGAGGCACGTTGTAATTCATCAAACGCGAGGGACGTATGTTTGTAAAAACAAAAGTATAAAACTTTATTGATACAAACTTTGTAAAGATTACAAGAATTCTGGGAAAGATACAACAGTAGGAATCCAATCTAGAAGACGATTGCTTTATCCCTTGGACGATGTGAACTTTGAAGACGGTAGCCTCTGAAGTTGAAGTTGAAGGCAAAAGCCTCGAAAATTTGAAGGCAAAAGCCTCGGAAGAATGCAGCAGCACTTAGACAAGAACTCCTGATCTCTGGTGATGATCTCTGATCTCTGTTATATCTCTGATCCCCTTGAATGGAGACTTGAAACTCTATTTATAGAGTTCTGGAAATAATTAACTTTTAGTTATTCTAGACTGCACATGATGGATTGCGCATGAATTGGATTGCGCAACTGTAGACTGCGCAGGCAGTTGTCTGATCATAGGCCAACTGTCTTGGACACACGGCATCATTTGATTGAAATGCGCATGATCGTGCATAGACGATTGCCACGTAATGAGCAATTGATGGCATGAATGCCACGTATATGTTGTCAGTTGTGTTGATAGAGCGCGCAACCTGAATTGCGCTGGCTTTAGATTGCGCAAGAATGGACTGCGCAGGCATGGATTGCACAAATATGGATTGCGCATCCGATAGGCTGACCGATTGTGCTGCCAGCTATCCTCGAGCGCCGTGCTGTACGATTAAACAAATAGTCGCCTCGTTCTCCGTGCTGTCAGCTGTCAGAAGATTTGATTGTGTCAGGTAATGATGATGATTTGCCATGTCAGCCTGTGCGCTTGAGAGTGTGTGCAGTCTAATGTGCGCAATCTGTATGATGTGCAATCTGATGTCTGCGTAGTTCATTTGAATGATTCATTTCTCGATCTTTATGACTTTGTTGATGTGTGCAACTTGATTTTTTAGGACCTACAAGACCCCCTTCAAAGTTTTCGAAAGTTGAACTTATTTAAAATTTTGAAATACTTTGAATTTTGAAATTTCAATCAAATTGCGCATGTACTGAGCTGTCTGCGCAATCGGATGGATCAGTCCGACTTCTTCGGCGCAGTCTGAGGCAGCCGTTACTCTTCGAAAAACTATAAATAGCTCTTCGATATTCATTTCATTCTTTACTTTGCTTTTGTGATCTGAGAGAAAAGTCTCGAGCTATTCCTTCCTTTCTTCTCCACCGAATCTCCATGGCTCTCAAGCGATCCTCCGCCGCTGCCAAGGGCAAGGCCCCCGCCGAGTCTTCGGCTAGGGTTGCGCGACGTCCTTCTCGCCACGAGACTGCGCATCCCGCGTTGCAAGGTAGATGACCCAATCAAAAACACTTTTTAGGATTTTTGATTTCACTGTTCCTCAGAATCCATCTCTTTTTAGAGATATGATCATACTGCGCCACCCTTTTTAGGGTTTTGGTTGCACGAAACCATTTATTCTTCATTTTTATGAAGAATAATTTCTTGCATAATTGGTTGAACTGTTGCTGTTTTGTGCGAAACTGCCAGCGCAATCTGATGACTGTTTGCTGTGCAGTCTGATTGTTGCGCAGTCTGATGATTGTGCAATCTGATATTGTGCAATCTGATGTTTGCGCAGTCTAATGGTTACATTCTTGATTTTTCCTTAGGCTAAATTTTTTGTTTTTTCAGTTTGATACAGTTAATACCAGAGAAGATCCGGGGTATGAAAACTTTGTAGGGACTCTTTCAGAATCAGAATACAAAGAGGACCTGTCCCATGTGCACTACCCACAGTATGATCTGCCAGCTTCCCGCCAAGCTATCTTGGTAGCCCAAGATAATGAAACTCTGTTATGTCTGATAAATGGGCAACCTTTGGAGTCGGTAGATGCCATCATTCACAAGAAGCCCCTATTTCTGTTTGGCGAGGCTTTTGAGAAGAGTTCTCAGCCAAGGCCATGGATGGAAGAACGAATTGTCCATCAGAAAGATAGGACAATCTCGATACCAGATGTCTCCCGCTGCCTCCCCTTATCTCGATATGCTCATACAAGCTATCCGAGGAAAATGGAATGGAATCTCACACCTTTTCAGAATGCCCGTCCAGGAAAGATTTATGTGAAGAAGGGGTCTGACAAGAAAGATATGTTTTACAGTTCTTCAGAACGAAACAGTGTCTTACTCAGAGGTTTAAAGCCCGATTGTATTCCGCCGGAAAATTCTTCTTTGTTAATGCCCGTGAGAGTTCCAATATTCGCGAATGAGTTCGCGAAGGTTGAAGGGAGGTATCCAGATCAAGACCTCAGATTAACTGGACTGATGAATCCAGACTTTAAGAGATGGAATTGTATAGCAAACTGGATTTTGACTAAGTTTGAAGACAAACTCCAGCAGATTAACTTGTATCAAGCAGTACATGCCACTGTTTACGGTTTTGCTCCCAACCCGCATCTATTCCTGGCTCTAGCAGAGAGATACAATTACAGGACAGGGACTTTTATGACTCCCTGCAGAGAGATCTGGTTTGCCCTTCACGAGATGCAGTACATCTCTTACTTGCCGATGGGGGATGCCCCGTATGAGGAATTTGTCCCAACTAATGATGAGTTGGACAAACTTCGAAAAGAGAATGCAGACATGGTAGCAGTCTTCGAAGAACTGCTATGTCATTATAAAATCTGTTCTCTGTTTTACGAAAGTGGTACATCTAATACCTGCTATTCGTCCAAATGGTTGCCTTATCTGTTCCTCAACCATATTAAAGAAAAGAAAACCAAGGAACATGATAACTGCTATCCCGACTTCTTTAAACCACTGAGCAGTACTGAAGTGGTAAAGTTGTTGGAGGTAAGTGGGGATTTGGATGAAAAGATCAAGGATGATCATCAATGTCCTCCTCTAAAGAAAGGAGACACTCTCGAGAGTTATATGAGAGTGGGATATCGATTCATGTCAAAAGAAGCCCAATTAGCAGAATTTTTGACGTACTGGCTCCGTCGGTTCGTTGTTCCCGAATCAAGTGCCGTAGATCGCTTCCATCGCGGTGTTCTTTTTGCCACCGTTCGACTAATATTCGGCTACAAGATGGATCTCTTATCGGCAATGACATGTAGATTGAACGCCGGTCTCCGCCTGTACGTCAATTTGATGCTGAAAGCTAAGTGCGAGAAAGAGTTTCCTCGGCTAGAATTGCCGTATACTTATCTGTTCGGGTGGTTGCTTCTACACCATCCTACTTTGATGGACCCCAACATGGGACCAGTCAGTGGCAGCTTTTTGCGAAGATACTCTCAAGGTAAGTGGAAATATACTTCTTTGAGAGATTGCAGATATGCTTTGAACTTGGGTAAAGGGTGGAACTTCTATTGCACTTATCCTCCTGCCGGATATGAACAAATGCCGACCAACATGGTTGACTCAAAGATGCAACCTTTGAGCCGTACAGCTTTTAATTGGTTGAAGACAATTCGTCCATCCCACTTGGTGCATCGATTTGAAGAAGAATGCTTCTTGGAGCCATATCTTCCCAGCCGGTTTGCTCGACAGTTCGGATATGACCAATTCCACGTAGGTAATGCTATCACATGCCTACAAGGAAAAGATTTCTTGATAGATGGAGCCCGAGCTTGGGCTTATTACAACGCTCGAGATACGAAAGCAACGTTCTCGATGCCGGTGAATAGTAGTCATGGCCCTCGTATGCTATTCACCTATTCGGTGTTCTATACATCAGCGAACACTTTTACAGAGAACTTCAATCTTGCGGATAGCTTCGCGTCTGCAACGAGATTGAGAAAGGGAGGAGTCATCCTGTCACTTCCAGGCAATGATGAGGTGCATGAGCCAGTAGATGCACCCTTAGAAGTTTCGAGGGATGCTATATTCCCTGAAGAGGTTAACGTGCCACTGCGTGTTTCTTTGAAGGTTGCTAAATCTCCGGCCAAGAAGAGAAGGAAAGAGGAGCCTTCCGTTTCAGCTGCGAAGAAGAAACTGATCTTGGATCATTCTTCGGAAAAGGTTACAACTAGATCTCAATCTCGGCAGCTGGCCGAGACAATTCAGCAGGAAGAAGCTGCCACCCCAACCTCTGTTCAAAAACAAGTCGAGACAATAGACGCAGAGAGTCCTGAGAGACCTCTGCATAGAAGGAAAAGATTAGTTCGCAGAAGACAAGTTTCGTCTTCAATCGTAATAGACGCTGCAGCGGGACTCACCATGTCCTCTCCCACTCCTGTTTCTGAGACTGGACATAAGACTCCTAGTCCGGAACAGAGGGAGGATATTGAGCAGAGGGAAGAGCTGGACCAGAGAAATGAGGCTGAAGAGCCCAGAGATAACATTGTAGAGGAAGAGCATAATGCTGTACGATCTCTTTTACCTGCTGCGGAGACTACTCAACTTCCTCTTACACCTGGAGCAACCCTTGCTGAAGAAGATCGTTTGATGATCGAAGCTTTATATGGCTGTGACTTCGGTTATCAGAAAGAAGCTGATCAGGCCGCTGATGCTGCTAGTGAAGAAGTTCCCGAGGAAAGCTAGAACGAAGAGAGCATTTCTTCAGAAACTGCTGATGAAACACAAAATCCAGAAGAGAATGTTGAGATCCAGAGATCCCCTCAAGACACTCAGATTTCTGAAAAGGAGGTTGTGGTGCCGATATCTCCTGAGAAGATTGCTGATGAAGAGGTAGATGTGGAGAAAACTCCAGTTGCTGCTCCCGAAGGTATTGTGATGAAATTAGCGATCCTCTTTTAATAAGTAATTTGATAGTTAACATCGTTACTTTTATTCATACAGAGCTCGGATCTTCTTCTGCTCCTCCAACATGTATGGATATAGTACTGGCAACGACAATTGCCAGTAGCATCCGCCATTTATCTTGTGGCTCTGAAGCAGGAAGCAGCCCGGCCGTAGCGTCTGAAGCTACTTCTGCTCAGCTAAAGTCTGTGCCTACAGATGATAGTCTTATTACTGGATCCACCCATGGTAAGACTATTTTCACTTTTGATTCTCTTTATCAATAGCCAATGACAGGTAAAGTGACAGTATTTGATTTTGCAGAAGAACAACCAGGAGGAGCAACCAGCTCCACTTTGGTTCCCTTATTCAAAGAGCCTGCTGTTCCGACACGAGAGATTGAGCGTCCTGCTGTTTCGTCATCAACAGGAGTAGCTGTAACTCCTGGTGCTCTGGCGACTAATCAACTTGTCATCCAATCATTCACCAGATGCTTCTTCGAGTCCTTGGGACCACTGATCAACAGAATGATGGACAAAGAAGATGCTGACTTTTACATGGTTAGAGGTCCGACCTCTTTCTTGGTGAATGCCATTCGGGAACAAGGTGACGAGGCTCAGGCCACTTTCCTTGACCATATATTGAATGAGCTGGAAATCTCTATGAAGAACTATAAAGATCTCAACAAAGGGGAAGTGGAACCTTTGGTGCAGGCAGAGTTCGAACAAATGGCTCAGGCAGCTGCAATTGAAAGAGTGAATCTCCAGAATTTCTTGGATGCTTATACTACAAAAGCTGCTAAATATAATTCCAAGTTAGAATCGGTGATCTCAACTGCTGAGAGGAGAGAGAGAAGGATTGCCGATCTGAGAGTGGAGATTGCTCGTCTCGAAGAGGAACTAGAAAATGAAGTTATAGAGCATCAAACAGCAGTCCAACAAATTGATGCTCTTACTCAGGAAAGAAACGAGTATGTAGCAGCACATAATGCGGAAATCACTCGCCGAATGGTCTCCATGCCCGTTTTTAACGAAGAATCTGGGATGGAAGAGGCCAGGAGGAAAGTAATGGCTTCTCGCGAAGAACGGCTGCAGATTCTGAAGCAGCAAATTGCTAATCTGATAAAGCCTCCATCTTAGTAGAAAAAACATTTTGTATCTTTTTGTCTTTCTTTATGCTATGCATGTAATGTCTCAAATTTTGATCAATAAAAGACATTTTTGTTGTGGCTCTATTATTTCTTGCATATCTTGTTTAGATACAAATAATAGCGATAAAAAATATATTCAGAGGTACAAGACATGATATATTTCTTAATTTTTAAAAAATAATCATATTCATTATATCTGCTCAGAGGTAATGTGGACATGGCAGAATATAATTTGTCGAATATTATTATTTCAAATAGACAACCTAATCGATTAATCGAGGACGACAAGTTGCTGATATAGATAAATGAACAAAATGAATCGTCAAGATGAACGGATGGACCGTCAAATGAATTGATGAACGGGTGAACCGTCGGATGAATATGGTGACGAACGGATGAACCTTCAGATGAATGTGAAAGAACGGATGAACCGTCAGATAAATGTGAATGAACGGATGAACTGTCAGATGAATGTGACTGATCGGATGAACCGTCAGGTGAATGTGAATGAACAGAAGAACCATCAGATGAATGTGAATGAATGGATGAACCGTCAGGTGAATGTGAATGAACGGAAGAACCGTCAGATGATGATGAACGGATGAACCGTCAGATGAATGTGAAAGAATGGATGAACCGTCAGATGAATGTGAATGAACGGATGAACCGTCAGATGAATGTGAATGAACGAAAGAACCGTCAGATGATGATGAACGGATGAACCGTCAGATGAATGTGAATGAACGGATGAACCGTCAGATGAATGTGAATGAACGGATGAACTGTCAGATGAATGTGAATGAACGGATGAACCATCAGGTGAATGTGAATGAACGAAAGAACCGTCAGATGATGATGAACGGATGAACCGTCAGATGAATGTGAATGAACGGATGAACCGTCAGATGATGATGAATGGATGAACCGTCAGATGAATGTATCGTTTCACTGTCTTGAGAATCTCTGCCTATAAATAGAACAGAAATCTGGAAAGAATGATCATTTCCATTTTTTCAATATAAAGATGTCGTCCGGAGATGCATCCAAGAAGGCTGAAGTCACCCCAAAGGTTGAAGCGGGCATTGAAGAACGTCTTGCCGAACTAGTCCAGCCAAAGTAGGTGAAAGCAGGCAAAGGTTCGTCCGCACCCAAACCACCGCGGGATATCCTGGATTTCTTACTTGAACCAGTAAAGACTAAAGAGGAGGAGGCCATGAGAATGGCTGCCTGCAAGTTCCTGGTAGGCTCGAGCAAAGATGTTCTCAACTCTCTTGCTGATTATGTCTTTGATAAGGACGGCTGTGGTCTGCGTCCCAATATTGAGAAGGCCGATAGCAACCTTCCTTGATATCATGTAACATCATTTATGATAAAATAAAAATCAAACTTTATTTATGAATTGTCTGATCATATTTACATAAATTTCTGTTACATTTATTCATAGTATTTCTTGAGGAATTTGCCATTGATAGGTATCATTGCAACTCGACCATCTAACTCTGAAAGTTGATAAGCTCCGTTTAAAAAGACTTTGTTGACAACATAAGGTCCTTCCCACTTCGCATCGAACTTGCCTTTACTCGAGTGAGTCATTGTCATAGGACGTCTTACTGTTAGAACAAGTTCTCCTTGCTGAAAGGCTCTGACTTTAACTTTGCGGTTGAAAGTCTTTGAGATGCGAGCTTGATATAACTCAATATGTTGTTGAGCCAATAGCCGCTTCTCATCGAGTGCTTCTAATTCTTGAAGTCGGAGAAGATCATTGTTCTCTGTAGTGAGTTCATTAGCAATGGCAATCCTTAAAGAAGGAATTTGAAGTTCCAGAGGAAGAACTGCTTCACAACAATACACTAAAGAGAAAGGCGTAAAGCCTGTGGGATTACGGACCGTAGTGCGATAGGCCCAAAGACATTCACCAAGCTTTTTACTCCAATTTTGTTTGTTAGTAGATACAAACTTCTTGAGGAGCTTAATGATGGTTTTGTTGAAAGCTTCAGCTAATCCATTAGCAGCAGGATTGTAGGATGTCGAAGCGACGTTGTCAATCCGATGATCATTACAGAATCTTGTAAACTTCTGACTGATGAATTATGGTCCGTTGTCATGGATGATTCGTCGAGGTACACCAAATCGATAAATAACATGGTGTTTGACGAAGTTAAAGACGCTGCTGGTCATGACTTCAGCCAAAGGTATAGCTTCAGCCCATTTGGAAAAGAATCGATTATTTCTAGTATGAACCGATGTCCTCTAGAAGAAGGAAGATTGATAGGACCGATAATGTCCATACCCCAAGCTTCAAAAGGACAGAAAGCAGCTGTCGGATGCAAAAATTCTGATGGTTGATGAATAAAATCTGTATGGATTTGACAAGCTCGACATTTCCTTACATAATCGATGGCATCAGATACCATAGAGGGCCAGTAATAACCCATGCGTCGGATACGATCCTGTAGCTTAGGACCAGGTTGATGTGCTCCGCAGACACCGTCGTGAGCTTCACGCAGTACTTGTTTTGCTTCACCACCAGCTAAACAGCGTAAGAGTAAGCCATCATAAGTCCGCCGGTAAAGAGTTTTGGTGGTCTGATTGTAATAGAATCGCAGAGACCTTCGACGAATACTCGTAGCTTCTTTGGGATCTTCAGGGAGTATGTCATGAACTACGAAGTCGATGAAGGGAGTTCTCTAATCTTCACTGATAATATTGACTTCAGTAAGATTACTGAACTCGATGTTACGATTTTTTTCGACACAAAACAATTCTCGATTAGAGATGACCACCACTTGTTGTCTCCTGATGCGGATGGCTAAGACTGCTGCAAGATTAGCCAAAGCATCAGCCTCAGTATTACAGGCTCGACGTACATATTCAATGAAGAAGGCTTTGAATGATGTAGCCATGTTAATTGCCGCTTCAAAATAAGGCATTAGATCTTGATGGCGAACTTCATAGGTTCCTCTAACTTGATTAACAACCAACTTAGAGTCACCGTAGACTTCGAGATATTCGACGTCAAGTTGTTTGGCTAGCTGGAGGCCGATGAGTAGAGCATTGTACTCTGCCACATTGTTGGAGCAAGGCTCATCTAGGGAGTAGGCTCTTTGAATAACTGACCCGTCTGGAGAAACAAGGACAACTCCAACTCCTACGACGATGGCACCATTAGGTCCGATTCTGGATGCTCCGTCAAAGAATAGACGCCAAGTAGGAAATTCTTTGGAGACTGTATTAGATTCCAATGTCTCATCTGGAATTTCATCATAGAGTTTGGACGTCTCTGGCACAGGATGAGCTGCTAAGAAATCCGCCAGGGCTTGACCTTTGACAGACTTTTGCGAAACATATACCATGTCATATTGGGCTAGCAGAATGGCCCATGTAGCCAGTCGAGAATTAAGTGTGCTGGGCTTCTTCATGAGTACCCGAAGAGGATTAACTCGTGATATGACATGAATGGTTTGGCCAATGATGTAATGTCGAGTCTTTTGAACAGCAAACATAAGAGCTAGGCATTCTTTTTCGACCGGACTATAACGGTGTTCAGCACCAATCATAGTACGACTGAGATAGTAAATAGCTTGTTCATGGCCTTCTTTGTTCTTTTGGGCAAGTAAAGCACCCAATGAATGATCCATAGCACGGACATACATTAAGAACGGTATGTCCGAGATTGGTGGTACCAAGACTGGTGGATTCATGAGATACCGTTTGATGTCGTCGAATGCTCGTTGACATTCTTCGGTCCAAACAAAAGAGACACCCTTCTTCATGAGTTGAGTGAATGGTCTGCAGCGTCCAGATAGATTCGAAATGAATCTCCTAATGTACGCAAGTCGACCTTGGAATCCTCGTAGCTCTTTTAGGTTGCGTGGAGGACGCATCTCTTGAATGGCTTTGATCTTCTCGGGATCCACGTGTATACCCTTAGAGGTAATGACAAAACCAAGAAATTTGCCACTAGAGACACCCAAGAATGACTTGGTGGGGTTCATTTTGAGTTGATGCTGGCGCAAAAGGTTGAAGATAGTTCTCAGGTCTTGGATGTGATCTTCTTTCAGACGACTCTTGACAGCAATATCGTCAACGTAGCATTCGACAGTCTTGCGCAGATGATCTCGAAAGATGGTACTCATGGCTTTTTGGTATGTTGCACCAGCGTTCTTAAGACCAAACGACATTACAGTATAGCAGTAGACTCCACGAGGAGTACAAAAAGAAGTATGCTTTTCATCTTCATGATGCATCCGAATCTGATTGTATCCGGAGAATCCATTCATGAAAGATATTCTTTCGAACCCACAGGTATTGTCGATCATAACGTCCGTGATAGGGAGAGGAAATTCATCTTTTGGACATGCTTCATTAAGATCCCGAAAGTCGATGCAGACTCGAACTATGCCGGTTTTCTTTAGAACTGGGACGACATTAGCTACCCAATCAGGATGCTGTTCTTCTCGGATAAAGCCACAAGCAATGAGTATTTTCCATAAATAAATTCCTTTATTTATTGTGTATCTGGGAAAATTACAACTGTGGGAATCTGATCTAGAAGACGATCACTTTATCCCTTGGACTATGCGAAGAAGAAAAGCTCTCAAAATTTTGACAGTAGATAACTATGTATCCGTACAATAAATGAGAAAAAGAACTCTATTTATAGAGTCAAAAATAATAACTGAAAAGATAACTGTCTTTACAGCCTGTGCTTAGTTGAAAATCACGCAGGATTTAACATACGCAAGGTTGTGAGCAGTTACTGGACGTGGCCTGTAACTGTTGGACATATGGCAATCATGCATGAGTCGTGTGCAAGTTATAGGATACGCAGGCGAGAGATCAATGGCATGGCTGCCACGTACTCCAATTTGATGAAATCCACGCAGACTTGTTGAAGACGAAATCCACGCAGACTCGGGGTAGAAAGCTTCAAAATCCACGCAAACTTGGGGCAAGAAGCTTCAGAATCCACGCAGACTTGGTGAAGACGAAATCCACGCAGACTCGGGGTAGAAAGCTTCAAAATCCACGCAAACTTGGGGCAAGAAGCTTCAGAATCTACGCAGACTTTGATGAAGAAAACTTCAGAATCCACGCAGACTTGAGGAAGAAAACTTCAGAATACACGCAGATTTGGGATAGAACTGCCAGCTGTCTTGATTCAGCGTGCCTCGACTGACATAAAATCTCTGGTAGTGATTGCTTTTGTCAGTCACATTAAATGACAAGAAGCTCTTTTGGTACGCCAACTTGACGAAGGTTGAGTCTTGCTGAAGAAGATTTCGAAAATCACGCAATAGACGGCTGTGATCTCTCAAATTCTGTGCATACGTGGCATACGAAGAGACATTCTTCGACTGTTGTGCTGTCAGTCATAATTACTCTCTGACAAATGATGAGCTGTCTCCCCAGCGTGATTTGTAAATATTGTCTGGATCAACTGAGCGTGACTTTTGACTCTGTCCTGATCAACTCAGCGTGACTGTCATTTTTAAAGGCCTACAAGACCCCCTTCAAAGTTTTCGAAAAATTGAAAAGACTTCAAAATTTTTGAAATACTTTGAAAATAAGATGATAAAATGAAATCAGTCACGCTGTGATGACTTTAAATTTTTCGGAAGTCGGAAAGACTTCGAAGTTCTTTGAGAATATCCAAATGAACTTATTAAATGTCATGATGACTCTTTATTTTCTGAGACTGATTACATCCAGTTTATGGTAGAATATGAACCGCCGGTGAGCTCTGTTATATAAACAGGGAGAGGATTCATTTAATTTTCATATTACGTCAACATGACACCAAAAGAGAAAGCTGAGGAAGAAGCACGCAAGTTGGGCTTTTGTTCCCATGGTGACCCCACTTTTGGGGGTGAAGAGCCAGAGCCCCTTGTCTTCGAACTCAAAGATGATCCCTTGCAACTAGCCAAGAATTTCTTGAGCTATTTTGGCTTAGATGGCTCGTTCTCTTCTGATGGATGCAGCCTCATAGAGCAGCGTGAAATGTTGAAGGCTCTGTTACACCGCATGGGGGTCAAAAGCGTAGAAGAACTAGGCATTAAGCTCAGTCGCTCTGGAAAATAGAGCGTGTCTTTTGTGCTTTTGTATCACTCTTTTTGTTTTGTCTTTTGTAAGGCCATCAGTGTCTGTCTTGAAGAATGAAGTACAACTTCTGTGTTTAATCTGCGTGCATTAATGAAGAATATTAATTAGCACCCTTTGACTATTTCCAATGTTGCTCTGTCTTCCAAAGCACACGTAACACTCATTCCACGGTTTACGAGCGCTATTTATGCAGATCTTTTCCAAGAATAGACTTGTACTTTGCCCTTTAAATAGATAGAAGAGTTTCACAGATACTCATCTCCCATTCCTCTTCTTCTTCTCTGAGAATGAAATTTTTGGAAGATTTCACTCTCAAACAGAAAAGCAATGTTTTCTAATGTTCGACTTCTGTGCACTGTATCAAACATGAGTTCGCCAATCCTTAGCACCAAACTTGAAGGTAAGTCAGTGTAATACGTGTATTATTTTTGCTGTTGAAGATAGGCTTTCTGTTTCTTGTTTCTGATTTGAACAATACACGCCTGTTTCTGTTTGATAAATGCACACTGAATGATTTCTGTTGATACTTTCTGCAGAAACTTGGCTGAAAATTTTCTTCAGAACTGGCATTGGGGATGTGGATGTTGTGGAGAATATCCTGCTGACATCTACATCAGGGAGCTCATACGCTTTTGACGCGTAAATCAGACAACTCAGAACTCTTCGTGGGATAGAAGGGTCTTCCTCAGATGGTAGGAAAAGCCTTTATACATGAGAGTTGGATGGTGGAGTCAACTCTACCTCGAGAAATCGGGTAGTAGAGTTCCTTTCACGGGAGAACTAGGAATTATATCCCAAGGTTTGGATACATTCATGTCTTCCTTGAGAGGTTACCCCCAATCCACCAGTTGTATTGGCAGCACCACGACTTCGGGCTGCCATACTCTGTGGTTCTCCTCTCGTCTGAGAGAGAAGACCAGAGTTTGATTCCTGCTGATCTGGTCGTGACTGGGACCCAGACAGTCAGGAACTGCCACCAACAACGAACCTGACGGAGAAGGTCCGACGGAAAAGATCCAAAGAAGAAGATGGATCTCTATTAGGTTATTGTTGTGGTGTAGAATGAAAATCCAAGATTTGTAATAGATTTCCATTATGATTTGTAAGAAAGTCTAAGAAAATGTTATAGACTTTTTGTGGTGAAATGAGAATGGAAATGATAATCCTTCTATGCTCAAAGATTTGTATTTGTGGATGAATTGTGGACATGATAGATAATGAAATCTTCTTTTCTGTTTTAGAGTATATGATATTATCAGAGGTATTATGGACGTGATAATATGTAGGAACTCAAAAGAAAATAGATTGATTTCTATGCAGAGGTCAAAAATGACAAATGAGCAAGTAGATTCGGAATTGATTCAGAGGTTATAAAAACATAATCAATAACGAATCCCTACTTTAATAAATTGATAGAAGATCATGAACGGACGAATAAATGAACGGATGAATTGTCGGATGAATGCAATTAATGGATGGATGAACCGTCGGATGAACGTGACGTTTTATTATTTGTAGAACTTCTGCCTATAAATATAGCAGAAATTTGACAAGAACAAACACTTCTTCTTTCAAACATAAAAATGTCGTCTGAAGAAGCATTCAAGAAAACTGGAATTGCCTCAAAAGTTCAGAAAGGCACTGAAGAACACCCTGCTGATCCAGTTCAATCGAAGAAGACGGAAGCAGGCGAAGGTTCGTCTGCACCCAAGCCACCAAGGGACATTCTGGATTTCCTGCTCGAACCAGGAAAGACTGAAGAAGAAGAAGCCATGAGGATGGCCGTTTGCAAGTTCCTCGTGGGTTCTAGCAAGGACGTTCTCGACTCTTTTGCTGATCACGTCTTCGAGAAGGACGGCAGTAGCCCACATCCAAATGTAGAAAAGGATGATAGTGATCTTCTTTAATATCATGTATCATCATTCATGATAAAAATAAAATAAAAATTTTATTTCTAAACATGAAACTGTCTGATGATTACAAGCATTTACATTTATACATAGTACTTTTTAAGGAATTTGCCATTAATAGGCAACAAAACTTTTCGACCATCCAATTCTAAGAGTTGATAAGCTCCATTTGAGAAAACTTTGCTCACAATATAGGGTCCTTCCCACTTTGCGTCAAATTTGCCCTTGCTCATATGAGTCATAGTCATAGGACGTCTGACAGTTAGAACAAGTTCTCCTTTTTGATATGCCCGAATTCTGACTTTCTTATTAAAAGCTCTTGAAATTCTAGCTTGATAGAATTCAATATTCTGTTGAGCAGATAATCGCTTTTCATCCAGAGCTTCTAATTCTTGAAGTCGAAGACGATCATTATTTTCTGTAGTGAGTTCATTAGCGATTGCTATCCTTAAAGAAGGAATTTGAATCTCTAATGGAAGAACAGCTTCGCAACCATACACCAGAGAGAAGGGTGTACATTTAGTAGCATTACGAACTGTAGTGCGATAAGCCCACAAACATTCACCGAGCTTCTCACTCCAATTACGTTTGTTAGTAGAGACAAACTTCTTTAGGAGTTTGATGATGGTCTTGTTGAAAGCTTCTGCTAATCCGTTAGCTGCCGAATTATATGCAGTAGAAGCCACATTGTTGATCCGGTGATCGTCACAGAATCGAGTAAACTTTTGACTGACGAACTGTGGTCCGTTATCATGAATAATGCGTCGAGGAACACCAAATCTGTAGATGACGTGGTGCTTAATAAAGCAAATGACATTGGACGTCTTAACTTCAGACAAAGGAATGGCTTCGGCCCATTTGGAGAAGTAATCGGTTATTGCAAGAATAAACCGATGACCCTTGGATGACGGCGGATTGATCGGACCAATAATGTCCATGCCCCAAGCTTCGAAAGGCCATGATGCTGCCGTCGGATGTAGAAATTCCGAAGGTTGATGAATAAAATCCGCATAGATTTGACAAGCTTTATACTTCTTTGTATATTCGATGGCGTCTGATACCATAGTAGGCCAATAATAACCCATACGTCGAATACGGTCTTGAAGTTTTGGTCCAGGCTGATGTGCTCCACAAATTCTATCATGTGCTTCACGAATAATTTATTGAGCCTCGTCACCGGCAACACATCAGAGAAGTAAATCATCATAGGCTCGACGATATAAGGTCTTTGTTGTATGATTATAATAGAATCGGAATGATCGTCGTCTGATAGATGCTGCTTCACTCGGATCATCCAGAAGAATATCATACAATACAAAATCTAAGAAAGGAAGTCTCCAATCCGTATCCGTATTTTGATTCTCGGCCGAATGACTGAAGATGAATTCCATGCTGGAATCAGATGAAGATGATGAAGATTTACGACTAAATCCAAATCCTCTTGTTGTGTTGACGTCATGAGATGTTGATTCTTCAGTGTCAACTGGAAGTCCTAGGGTCAGGTTATTTTCAAGATGAAATAATTCTCGATTGCGAACAAGAATCATTTGTTGTCGTCTAATTGGGATAGCCAACACCGCTGCAAGATTAGCTAGAGCATCAGCTTCTGTGTTACATGCTCGTCTAACATGTTCAATGAAGAATTCTTCAAACGAAGAAGCCATAATTATAGCTGATCTATGATAAGGAACCAGATCTTGATGGCGGACTTCATAAGTACTCTTTATTTGATTGACAATGAGTTTAGAGTCTTCGTACGCCTCCAAATGTTGAATATTTAGATGTTTAGCGAGTTGAAGACCAATGAGTAAAGCATTGTACTCAGCTACATTGTTTGAACACGGCTGATCGAGAGAATAAGCTCTTTGGATAGCAAGACCTTCTGGCGATACAAGAACGATTCCAACTCCAGCGACGATATCACCATTAGGACCTATCCTTGAAGCTCCATCAAATAATAGACGCCAAGTAGGATCTTCTTCAGCAATTTGGTTTGAATCTAGGACTTCATCTGGAATTTCGTCATAGAGTTTTGAATCTTCTGGAATTGAATGAGCAGCCAGAAAATTAGCTAAAGCTTGTCCTTTGACTGACTTCTGAGGAATATAATGCATGTCATACTGTGCAAGTAAGATTCCCCAGTTAGCTAATAGAGAAATCAAAACACTGGGTTTCTTCATCATGATCCGTATAGGATTGATCCTGGAGATGACATGAATAGTCTGGCCAATGATATAATGTCGTATCTTTTGAACAGCGAACATCAAGGCTAGACATTCTTTTTCGACCGATGAATATCGAGGTTCAGCTCCGGTCATAGTACGACTGAGATAGTAGATGGCTTGTTCATGACCATTTTGATTCTTTTGAGCGAGTAATGCACCCAATGAATGACTCATTGCTCGAGTATATAGGAGAAATGGAATTCCTGAAACGGGAGGTACCAATACTGGAGGGCTCATCAGATATTGTTTTATATCATCGAATGCTTTCTGACATTCATCATTCCAGACAAAAGAAACACCTTTCTTCATAAGTTTGTTGAATGGTCTGCAGCGTCCTGATAAATTAGAGATGAATCTCCTGATATAAGCGATCCTTCCTTAAAATCCTCGTAGCTCTTTTAAGGTGCGTGGAGGACGCATCTCTTGGATGGCTTTGATCTTCTCGGGATCCACGTGTATACCTTTAGAGGTAATGACGAAGCCGAGAAATTTACCACTAGAGACGCCTAAGAAGGACTTAGTAGGGTTCATCTTTAATTGATGCTTACGCATTAGATCAAATATAGTCTTCAAATCTTGGATATGATCCTCCTTTTGTTGACTTTTGACTGCAATATCATCAACATAGCATTCGACTGTTTTCCGCAAATGTTTACGGAATATAGTGCTCATAGCTCGTTGATAAGTTGCTCCTGCATTCTTGAGACCGAATGGCATAACTGTATAACAGTATGTACCGATCGGCGTTCTGAAAGAAGTGTGCTTCTCGTCATCTGGAAACATTTTAATCTGATTGTATCCAGAATACCCGTCCATGAATGACATCCGCTCAAATCCACAGGTATTATCAATCATGACATCAGTGATTGGTAGAGGGAATTCGTCTTTAGGGCATGCCGCATTGAGATTGCGAAAGTCTATGCATACTCTGACCTTGCCAGTCTTTTTAAGGACAGGAACTATGTTAGCCATCCAATCGGGATGTTGTTCCTCTCTAATAAACCCGGAGGTTATGAGTTTATTGACTTCAACTTCAATTGCATCCATAATATCTGGACGAAATCGTCGCTGTTGTTGTTTGACCGGTTTAGCATTCGGCAAGATATTGAGCTTGTGAGTTGTAATTTGTGGATCAAGTCCTGGCATATCTTCATAACTCCAAGCGAAGACGTCGATGTAGTCACGAATGAGTTTGATCATGTCTTGCTTATCAGGTTCAGAAAGACTTTCACTAATGAATATTGGTTTGGAAGATCCCTCTTCACCAACATCTATTTGAACAAGTTTGTCTTCAGTCGGAGGTTCTTTTTGCTCGAAACGGAACTCCCATTGATTATCTAATCTTTGGGCCCATTGTTCCGATTCAGGTGAGATTTCAAACTCTTTTTCGTCTTCATCACTTTCTTCAGAATGGTCAATGGAAACCATGTTGGAAGACAGAATGTTGCAGTAGAAGTCCCCGATACTTGTATCGGAATCCGAAGAAGTGGTACTAGAAGAATCAGATCTCTTATCTTCGTCAGACTCGGGATCTTCATGGATAACATTGATAAAAGGAGTAGGAGCTATATAGCCCAGTCCGTATTTCGTCCTTCCATATTTCAGAGGAGGAATACGAACAGGCATTTTTCTTCCCTTTCAACTATTGAGGCCAGTCCTGAAGTCATAGCCCATATTTTTGATGATGTCTTTAGATTGCTGACTATAACGACGTAGTTGTAATCTTCCAGTGTCATCATTTTTGTCTTCATCTTCTAAATCAGAAGGACTTTAGGGCCCTTTATAGAAGAATATTGGAATGTCTCCTGGCTTTCTGCTGGGAACTAGAAAGTATGAAGATTGTACAGGTTCTAGGGATACATCTGTATGAATAGTCTGTACAACCCCTATGGTTATTGCGTTCAAGTCATCTAACAAATATAAATAACTATGAACATAATTACACACATCAGCATACTGCAAAAATGGAGACTTTTCATTAAATGTAAAAGCAGCAGTATTTACATTAGGAGAAGGCTGAGCCTTAGAGATTTTAGCCAAGTCAATGACTAAAGGGGGAGAAGAAGAACGAGAAGAAGCGTTGTTTCGATTAAGATCGATAACAAATGGCTCAGAAGAGGTGAGCTTCCTTGAAATTTGAGATGGAAGAATAATCCGCCCTCCAACTGGAATTAGCAGAGTATCCTGTTTCATATGTGGAGATGCAGGAATTACAGTACGCCCACTGACAGGAATAATCATTGTGTTTTGAGCAAACGACTGAGGTAACGAAGAAATCCGTCCACTCACCGGAATGATGAAAGAACCTTCTTCAGAGAGTTTGGGAGATTGTTGCTGAATAGTTCGACCTTTAACAGGAATTATTAAGGTCTCACTTTGTGAATCCTCTTTCTCCATAGCTTGTATAACCCTTGTATACTCTTCTTTGTACATTCGAAAATCATTGAAATAAGCTTCAACCCCATGGAAGGGATTTATATCAGCAACTTCTTTTTGTACTCTTCTATTGCTATTAATGTATTTAAAACACTGATGAAGAGTAGAAGGCACCACATTATTTTTATGAAGAAAGGGCCTCCCCAGAAGAAGATTATAGGATCCCACAATCTCGATCACATAGAAAGTGACTTTGGATCTGAAATCGCCTATCTGAAGCTTCAGATGAATCTTTCCCAAAGGCTCGCTTCGGCTTTGATTGAATCCCAGGATAGTAGTAACCATCTTAGAGAGCTTGTGAAGAGGGATTTTTAGTTCATCCAACAGACTCTTTGGCATTATGCTTATAGCAGACCCTGGATCAATGAGGATACGATCTATCTTCATTGTATCGATATAACCGGTGTAGTAGAGAGGCCGATCATGTCGATTATCCTCCAATAGCATGTCATCTTGTGTAAAGGTGATATTTGGGATAATTTCCAATACACTGTTGCAATGTAAGCAAGTGGCAGGTTCTGCATCTGGCTTCTTCAATTGTGCAAGACATGAGTCAGCTTGTAGAAGTGCTTCACTTAATGTCTTCCGAGTCTCTTTGGAAAGACGTAGAAGTTCAAAGAGGGACATTCTAGCTGGAGTATTAGCAAGCTGAGCTAAAATTTCAAAATTATAAGACTTCTGAAGTCCAAGAGGAGAGGACTTCTTGATTGGCTTATCAAACCGAGCCTGTTGTTTGCCTTTCTCCAGAGCTGTAGGCTTGGGAGGAACAGGTTCAATGGATGATTCTTCTTCAGGAGGAACATTAGAAACATCTTTATCAGCTGGAAGGATATCAAGAGGATCCTCAGGATTTTTGGAATAATCCTTTAGATAAGGTTTCCCCGTTCGAGTAGCACTAACAAGTGCTTCTTCTTTCTCTTTTGGCTCTGTGTCAGGAATAGATCCAAGAGAAGTCATATGACATGATTTAATCTTTCCAGCCTTCTTGGACTTTCGAGAAGTAGTCTTTTGAGGAGAAGGCGATTCAAAATCTGCCACTAGATCAAGATGGATCCACATGATTTCTCCAGTTTTCAAAGTGATTGGCACTAATCTTTCAGACCGTGGAGGAGGAAGATTTACTATGTCAAGAGTTGCCTTGGGAATAGGAACGATCCCACTTTCAAGGAGTTGAGGAGGAAAATCTCTGAATTGCATAGAGACGACGTTGGAGGTGACGGTCTTCTCTTTTGGAGTAAGAGAGATAGCTCCAGATTTAATCATTTTTTGGATCTTTCCTTTCAGTACATAACATGTACGAATTGTATGACCCAGCATTCTGTGATATGGGCAGTAATTGGGATGATCTATTTTACCAGCTTCATCAGGTTTCTTGATCTCAGGTAATTGTATCTTATTACCTTTCAGTAGACATTCAAAGATACCAAGGACATCGTCGTCATCGAAAGAATATTCTTCTTTGGGGCGAGGTGTTCTTGGTTGTTGAGTTGTAGGAGAGGTTTGAACAGTTGATGCATCTTTGCTCTGAAGATTAACTTCAAGAGTTTCTTTTCCCTTGCGAGCATTGTTTTTATTGTTAGTACCTTGACCTGTTTCTTTAGGAGTCATCTGCACTCCTAAACCTTTGAAGGTTTCAGCACTAATTTCTGCGGCCTTGGCACTAACTATGAAAGAAGGCCAGTCTTGGAATTGAGTGGATCCTGTCCACATGCTGATGATTGGCAACAAGTTTGATTTGCATGTGTCGATGGTGACAGCATCAGGAGTTCCAAGAGGCATCTTCAGAGCTTCTCTTCGAAACCGTTCAATGTACTCTTCTGTAGTTTTATTATTTTTCTGCTTGATTTTAATAAGAGCAGACATAGTCATGTCATTGAGCCCTTCATAGAATCGTTCAAGAAACATCTGTTTGAAACAGGAAAATGAGGTAATGCTCCCATCTGGAAGACTTCTATACCATTCATAAGCCGTTCCCTTGAGACATCCAACAAACACCCGAGTAAGGAGGGCGTCGCTTGGTTGTAGCTGATCAGTCATCACTTCAAAGTGATTAATGAACTGACTTGGAGAAGTGGTTCCATCATAGAATGAGATAGTGGGAGGCTTGTATTTAGGAGGATACAATACTTGCTTCCATTATATCGGATAAGGTTGTTTGATGCCTAACCTTTGTAAACCATCTTTCTGTTTGAATGCCTCGAATTGAGTTTTGAGATTCCTCAATTCTTCATTAACAATTCCAGAAGATTATGGAGTTGTAACTTGTAGAGAATAGTTGGGAGGAGGAACAGCATTGTAAGCACTACCCCCAGCTCCAGAGAGACTAGGGTTTGGTTGAGCTGGTCCAGGAGTATTAGATTGTACTGCTGGAGGAACTTGTACTGGACTCATATCAGTGTCAGTTGGTATGGCATCTGGTACAGTCTGTCAATTTTGCATCTGTGTTGCCATGAGTTCATACATCGACTTCATAGTATCAGCCATAGACTTCATTTGTTGTTCCAAAGAAGCAATTCTTTGATCTTGAGGAGTCAAGGAAGAAGAAGGTTCATCAGTATTCCCATCAACCATATAAGTCGTGACTGTACGAGGAATTATTGATGAACTGGTAGATGTTGTTTGTTCTGAATCATTGCTTTGTGCATCAAAGTCAATTATAGGAGAACTACCCCCAGTAGGAAGAGGTGGGAAGTTAGATTCTCCAAGGAATTCAGAATCATCTTCAGAGATCAAATTTCTTTGACTAGAGGCCAGGACTCTTGCTCTGGTATTTCTATATACTCCATCTGGACTATCAACTCTACCCCCAGCATCCCGAGAGGTCATATTGACAGAAGCGAATCAAAGGCTCATCTTCATCAGGCATAGGTTCACACTGAATCCGATTGAAGATAGATTGTCGTTTTGTTTGACATCTGCATTGTATTGTGACTCTTGGCTGGAAGTCACATTCATGATCAACATGATCATGAGCCATTGATTGACATCTGCATTGAATTATGACTCTTGGATAGAAGTCACATTCAGCATGGTCCTTTGACACAGAATCACTTCTTCTCTTCTGTTGAAGATATTCTCGTAAATCTGTTTGTGAAGATTGAGGAATATATTTCCTGTTCTTGGGTCTTGATGGCTCTTGATTATATAGAGAATGATTAATATGAGCCACATAGTTTCTTGCATACTCTGCATCTGGATCTCTTATCCTTGTTTCCAACTGGTATGGTTTCTTAACACCAGAAGTGTTAATTTTTGTTCTTAGATCAGTTGGAGGTAACACATTGGTTTTGGACACATGGAGTTTTCCTTCCATTGATCTGGATATTTGTAGAGAAGGAAGAGTTGAACCACTCCCTTGATTAGGAGTTGGTAACAGACCTTTTCTAGACAAATTCTGTGCCCAATTCGAAGAAGTCATAGAAGAAAACATTAAAGAATGTTTCTTCTTAGACTCATTCAAGTTTTAAGACATAGAATGTCCAGAAGGAAGAGTAGTCAAAAGACCATCTCCTTTTCTTTGACTAACAAAATTGTCAGTCAAAGCTGTTCCTGAAGTAAAAACTACAGGAGCAGAAGAAACAACTAAAGAGTTATTTCTTTTCGAAGGGACTTTGAATGGAAGACCACCCCCAGTTCTGGTAGAACTTGGCAAAGAGGAAGAGATAGCTAAAGAGCTATTCTTCTTAGATGAAATACACGCTGAAACAGGCTTGGTTAAAGAACCAGTGCTGTTGGCGTGACTTTTGACTTTGGAAATACACGCTGGAATAGATTTGGCTAAGGAGCCAGTATTGTTAGCGTGATTGTTGATTTTAGAATTACATACTGGAACAGACTTGGCTAAGGAACCAGTGTTGTCACCGTAACTTTTAAGGTTGAAATTGCACGCTAGAACAGATTTGGCTAAGGAGCCAGTACTGTCAGCGTGAATTTTGAGGTTAAAATTGCACGCTGGAACAGATTTGGCTAAGGAGCCAGTACTGTCAGCGTGACTTTCAACTTTGGAGACACACACTGGAACAGATTTGGCTAAGGAGCCAGTGTTGTTAGCGTGACTTTTGAGGTTGAAATTGTATGCTGGAACAGATTTGGCTAAGGAGCCAGTACTGTCAGCGTGAATTTTGAGGTTAAAATTGCACGCTGGAACAGATTTGGCTAAGGAGCCAGTACTGTCAGCGTGACTTTCAACTTTGGAGACACACACTGGAACAGATTTGGCTAAGGAGCCAGTACTGTTAGCGTGATCTTTGATTGCTGTCATCTTCGAGCGCACAAGAGTGTGCGTGCTTGCAGTAGAGTTCTTGCCAGTGTTAGGAGCAGACACTGTGGCAGAGACTTCACCATTGGCTGCCAACTGATTCTTAGGGACATAGATAGAGTGTTCCTTCGACTTGGCAGTGATGATGGAGGCTGTAGTGGGCTTACCACTCTTAGCCCGCTGTATTTCTTCATAGGCGAGTTGATCGAATTGGATCGTCATCACCTTCTTCGTCGAGCCGATTGACGAAGTATCGCATTGAGTTGTTGCCATCTCAGAAGAGGAGATGGTTTTCCCCAGCAGAGTCGCCAATTTGTTTTCCATAAATAAATTCCTTTATTTATTGTGTATCTGGGAAAATTACAACTGTGGGAATCTGATCTAGAAGACGATCACTTTATCCCTTGGACTATGCGAAGAAGAAAAGCTCTCAAAATTTTGACAGTAGATAACTATGTATCCGTCCAATGAATGAGAAAAAGAACTCTATTTATAGAGTCAAAAATAATAACTGAAAAGATAACTGTCTTCACAGCCTGTACTTAGTTGAAAATCACGCAGGATTTAACATACGCAAGGTTGTGAGCAGTTACTGGACGTGGCCTGTAACTGTTGGACACATGGCAATCATGCATGAGTCGTGTGCAAGTTACAGGACACGCGGGCGAGAGATCAATGGCATGGCTACCACGTACTCCAATTTGATGAAATCTACGCAGACTTGTTGAAGACGAAATCCACGCAGACTCGGGATAGAAAGCTTCAAAATCCACGCAAACTTGGGGCAAGAAGCTTCAGAATCCACGCAGACTTGGTGAAGACGAAATCTACGCAGACTCGGGGTAGAAAGCCTCAAAATCTACGCAAACTTGGGGCAAGAAGCTTCAGAATCTATGCAGACTTTGATGAAGAAAACTTCAGAATCCACGCAGACTTGAGGAAGAAAACTTCAGAATACACGCAGATTTGGGATAGAACTGCCAGCTGTCTTGATTCAGCGTGCCTCGACTGACATAAAATCTCTGGTAGTGATTGCTTTTGTCAGTCACATTAAATGACAAAAAGCTCTTTTGGTACGCCAACTTGACGAAGGTTGAGTCTTGCTGAAGAAGATTTCGAAAATTATGCAATAGACGGCTGTGATCTCTCGAATTCTGTGCATACGTGGCATACGAAGAGACATTCTTCGACTGTTGTGCTGTCAGTCATAATTACTCTCTGATAAATGATGAGCTGTCTCCCCAGCGTGATTTGTAAATATTGTCTGGATCAACTGAGCGTGACTTTTGACTCTGTCCTGATCAACTCAGCGTGACTATCATTTTTAAAGGCCTACAATGAGCTTCTTGACTTCATCATCGATTGCGTCCATCATTTCTGGTTTGAAATGCCGTTGTTGTTGTTTGACCGGTTTTGCATAAGGCAAGATGTTCAGTTTGTGAGTAGCGACTTTGGGATCTAGTCCTGGCATGTCTTCATAACTCCAGGCAAAGACATCAATGTATTCTTTAATCAGAAGAATTAGTTCTTGCTTGTCTGCCTCTAGGAGGTTCTTGCTGATGAATATTGGACGAGGTGACCCGCTCTCTCCTACATCAATTTGAACTAATTGATCTTCAGTAGGAGGTTTTCTTTGTTCAAATTGGAGTTCCTATTGGGTATCCATTCGTTGAACCCAAGGATCTGTTTCAGAACTTTCTTCAATATCCTCGTCATGGCCTTCTGGAAATTCGGCAGAGACCATGTTAGAAGACACAGTCACTCGATGAACTTGTCCGATGCTGGTGTCAGAATCCCACGATCTGGAATCAGAAGAGTTAGAACGTTCCTCGCTATCCGATTCGGAGCCTGCTGGGGATAACATCGGAGGAGAAGCATATCCGAGACCTCTTTTGGTCTTGCTATAGTACATATCTGACTTTCCTTGTGGGACAGCGGTTCGGAGAGGAGTCTTTCTACCTTTACCGTAGTTGAGACCGCTCTTAAAATCGTAACCCATCTTTCGGACGATTTCTTTTGATTGTTGACTGTAACGACGGAGTTGAAGATGCCCCGTATCGTTAACTTTGCTATCATCCGTATAGCTGAATTGTTGTTTCGGTCCTTTACTAAAAAGTATTGGACGTTCGCCTTTCTTGCGAGCAGGAACAATACGATATGAATCCTTTGGGTGTTCATATGAAACTTCTGTTTGAAGAGATTGCACAACTCCCATTGTAAATGACTGATAGCTATCTAACATATCTAAATAGCATTTAGCATGATAAATGACATCAGTATACTGGAAAGTAGGTGCTTTTTTATTGATTTGTACATTGGTATTTACAGCAGGACTTTTAGCCTTAGCAGGCTTAGTCAGGTTGATTACAAGAGGGGAAGAAGAAGAACGTGGAGGAGGATTAGCTTTGTTACGACGGAGGTCGATAACAAGCGGCTCAGAGGAGGTGGGCTCCCTTTTGTCCTTGTTATGAGATAGATCTATAACAAGTGGCTCAGAAGAAGCGAGCTGCTTTTTATCCTTGTTACGACGTAAGTCATTAACAAGTGGCTCAGAAGAGGTGAGCTCCCTTTTATTCTGATCATCATCAGTAAATTGCTTCTGGACTGGCAAGTGAATAGCCAGTGGCTTGGAGGATTGAGGACGGGAAACATGCCCTTTGACAGGAATAATGAGGGTGTCATTAGGCACTATTTCTTGCTCTTCTTCAATGTCCAGAGATAAGATAACCTTCATGAATTCGTCTTTGTACATACGTGCATCATTGCAGTATGCCTCAATGCCTTTGAAAGGATAAAGATCAGCAACCTCCTTCTGAACTTCTCCATTGTCATCAACATATTTGAAACATTGATGAAGAGTTGATGGAACAATGTTATGCTCATGTAGGAATGGTCTCCCCAATAAAGCATTGTAGGAACAACCGTGGTTATCAATGATGTAGAAGGTAACCTTTGTGCAAAGATTGTCTATTTGGAGTTTTAGACGAATCTTGTCCAGAGGCTCACTCCTTCCTTGGTTGAATCCCAAGATGGTGGTGATTATACTGGAGAGGCTATGCACTGGAATCTTCAGTGCATCCAACATTGTCTTTGGCATAATGCTGAGAGCAGACCCTGGATTTATCAAGATACGATCGACTTTCATCGAGTCGACATATCCTGTATAATAGAGTGGACGGTCATGCCTGTTATCTTCCATCAACATATCATCTTGAGTGAAAGTGATGTTCGGAATTAGCTCCAACACACTATGACAATGAAGGCAAGAGACTGGTTCTGCTTTCGGCTTCTTCAGAAGAGCTAAGCAGGTTTCAGCTTGCATGAGAGCCTCGCTCAGAGTTTCCCGAGTCTCTTTGGAGAGGCTCAAGAGCTCGAAGATTGACAACCGGGCCGGTGTATTAGCCAATTGAGCTAAGATGTCAAAGTTGTAAGGCTTTTCAAGTCCGCAAGGAGATGACTTCTTCAAAGGTTTATCAAAACGGACTTGTTATTTGCCTTTGTCAGCGACCGTCGGTTTAGGAGGAATGGGTATCACAATCGATGAGGAAGCAGTAGGAATATCCTCAATAGAAGCAGGCTGTACTGGAGCAGGTTCAGAAGAAGAAGCAGTAGGATTCTTTTGAGTTTCGGGATAATCCTTCAGATAGGCTTTCCCTGATCTGGTGCCTAGCAAGATTTCTTCATCAACTATGGGGTCAAAAGACACCATATTGCAAATCTTTGTCTTGCCCTTGGAGCGATCTTTCTTCTTGGAGGAAGAGGGAACTTCAAACTCTGAAGCAAGATCCGGATGAATCCACATTATCTCGCCATTGTCAAGAGACAAGGGACAAGACCTTCACTTTGTGGAGGAGGGAGATTCTCAATCTCAAGAGTAGCCTTGGGGATAGGAATGACACCATGTTGCACCATCTGTGAAGGGAAGTCACCAAACTGGACTGTTACCATATTTGCAGTAACAGTCTTCTCGTCTTGTTGCAGAGTGACAGCGCCAGCGTTGACCAGCTCCTGGATTTTGCCTTTGAGCACATAACATGCTCGAGTGGGATATCCGATGAACCTGTGATAGACACAGTACTTGGGATGATCAGTCTTACCGACTTCATCGGGCTTCTTAGGATCTGGAAGTTGAATTTTATTGCTTTTGAGTAAGCAATCAAAGATACTAGCAGTGTCATTCTCGTCAAAGGAATATTCTATTTTAGGACGAGGTTCTCTCGATGGAGGTGCTGAAGGAGTAGAAGTGGACGTAGGAGGAGCTACGTTGACCGCCAAAGATTCTTTGTTCTTATTCAAATTGATGTTCAAAATTTCTTTTGGTTTGCGGTTGTTCTGACGATTGCCACCACCTGATGTTTGATGTTCATCCCGGTCGGGGTTAGACATTTGTACCCCTAGCTGCTTGAATTTGTCGGCGCTAACTTCAGCTGCTTTAGCATTGACAATAAAGGACGGCCAGTCTTGGAATTGAGTAGACCCTGTCCACATGCTAATGATGGGCAACAGATTTGCCTTGTAAGTGTCTATGGTGACAGCAGCCGGAGTTCCTGGAGGCATTTTTAAAGCTTCCCGACGGAATCTTTCAATGAAACTTTCAGCAGTTTCATTGTGCTTTTGTTTGATTTTATTGAGGACTGACATAGTCATGTCATTGATCCCCTCGTAAAATCGTTCCAAGAAGATTTGCTTTAAACCAGAGAAGGAGGTGATACAACCATCAGGCAAGCTTCTATACCAATCGTATGCTACGCCGGCTAAACAGCCGACGAATACTCTAGTAAGAAGAGCATCATTTGGTTGAAGTTGTACAGTCATAACCTCAAAGTGGTTGATAAACTGACAAGGAGATGTGCTGCCATCAAACAGCGAGATGGTTGGGATCTTGTACTTCAGAGGAAATGGAACTTCCTTCCATTCAACTGGGTAAGGTTGCTTGATCCCCAGTCTTTGCAAGTTGTCCTTCTCCTTGAAAGCTTCGAACTGAGTTCGTAGGAGCTTCACAGCTTCATTGGCATCTTCCACTGATGTAGAAGGAGCATGCTGAACCACGGTGTTAGGAGGAGGAACAGTATGATAAGCACTACCCCCGGCACCTGACTGACTGGGTGTAGGTTGGACTTGTACAGGAGGTGTTTGAGCAGGTGCTACCCCCAATCCAGTATTGACAGGTACCGACGATGCTATGATTTCAGGATTTGCAGGCAGTACGGTCGGTGGTACTGTGTGCTGAGCCACAATAATGGAATGCATACTGGCAACCATTTCAGCCGTGGTCTTCAGCTTATCTTCTAGTGCAGCTATTCTTTGTTCTTAGCTAGCTGAACTGGAAGCATCGAGATCTTCATTGACAACATAAGCTGTCACTTCCCTGGGTACAGTAGAAGACACCGTCTGTTCTGAGCTTTCGCTGTATGCATCATAGTCGGAGAAAGAATCATCTCCTGAGTGAGAAGGAAGAAAACGACCAGAAGGATCTTGAAGATTCCTTTGACCGATTGTGTCTCGGCTTCGGGAACGGGTATGTTGGAATACTCCTTCAGAGGATTCTTGGAGTAGATCCAAATACTGCTGGCTTGGCCTGCGAGGTTTCCCGTGCTTGGAGCACTTCCTACCCCTAGTGTCTCTGGAAGTCATGTTGACGAAGGTGTATAGAACTTCGTCTTCATCTTCAGACATAGGTTGAGAGTTAGGAAAGTTCAGACGATCAAAGACAGATCGTCTTGTTATTTGACAACAACACTTGATGACAACTTTGTGGTTACAGTGATGTCCAAGTGGTTGCACTGGGGATGTTGGAATGTTGTTCCGTTTTTGTTTAAGGTGTTCTCGGAGATCAGGAACAGCAACGGCATGAGGAAAGGTTCGAGGGATATATTCTTTGATAACATTCGGAACATGGTTCCGATTCTTCAAATATTTTGTCCCTTGAGTGTACAGGGAAGTACTCACTTCATTAGCATAAGTGTCCGGATTCTTGATCCTGGAAGTCTGCTTCTGATGATGTTTGGCCTTCGGCATTGGCTGTTTGCGTTTCACCGAAGTTGGCCTGTTGAGATAAGTTCTTAGATCAGCAAACTCACCCCCAGGGGTTTCTGTTTGAGACACCAGCAGTTTTTCCTGTCTTGAACGGGAGATCTTGAGGGTTGGGAGATCCTGGAATTCTGCTACAGGAGTAGGCAGAATACCTCTCTGATCAGTACAAGTTCTTTTAACATGGAGAGAAGAATCCTTGTTTGAAATAGTTTTTGTACTGACTGATGCAGGAGCACATTCAGATTGATCTTCAACGGTAAAAACCGAGGAAGATTGAGAAAAGACCAAAGGGCCTTTTTCTTTGTTTTGGAAAGAAGGGTTAGCTAAAGAGCATTTCCCTCTGTTATCTTCCAAGTCATAAGACGAGGAAGTTTGAGAAAAGACCAAAGGGCCTTTTCCTTTGTTCTGGAGAGGAGGAGGAATAGCCAAAAGACTACCCCCAGTAGATTGTGCAGGAGCAGCAGGGTGTTGGAGAGGAGCAACACTCTTCCTTTTGTTGTGAGAAGAAGAAAGATTAGCCATAGGGCTGTCTCTCTTGGATTGTGCAGACATAGTTTGTGCATGAGTGGATGGTGCACTAGCAGGTTGCACAGGAGAGTCTTTGACAGAAAACTTTCTGGTTTTGGCCACAGACACTGTGGTTTGCGCATCAGGAGTTCTTGCCACAGAGTGTTTGGGATGCACTCTAGTTGCTGGAATATTGGTTTGCGCAGGAAGATGGGCAGCCAACTGCGCCAGAGACAGAGGAGTCTTATACTTTGACAAGGCAGCGTAAGAAGTCTTCTGTGTACTAGCAGTAGCAGATTGTGCATCATTCTTGACAGAGACAGATTGTGCAACAGTTTTAGTGGCAGCAACTGTAGACTGTGCAGCAGATTGCACAGCAGTCTTACTGGCAGAGGTGATAGACTGTGCAGTAGTCTTGGAGACCCACACTGGGCGCACTTTGCTCGTGGCAGAAGTGGTTGCAGTGCGAGGAGTGGTCTTAGAATTGATTATGGTTTCATAGGCTGTCTGGTTGACTTTCACAACCAGAGTCTTCTGCGTCTTCCCGATAGACGCTACGTCACATTGAGTTGTCACTTCCTCATCGGAGAAGAAAGTCGTCCCCAGCAGAGTCGTCATTTTGTTTGCAAAAACAAAAGTATGAAACTTTATTGATACAAACTTTGTAAAGATTACAAGAATTCTGGAAAAGATACAACTGTAGGAATCCAATCTAGAAGACGATTGCTTTATCCCTTGGATGATGTGAACTTTGAAGACGGTAGCCTCTGAAGTTGAAGTTGAAGGCAAAAGCCTCAGAAATTTGAAGGCAAAAGCTTCGGAAGAATGCAGCAGCACTTAGACAAGAACTCCTGATCTCTGGTGATGATCTCTGATCTCTGTTATATCTCTGATCCCCTTGAATGGAGACTTGAAACTCTATTTATAGAGTTTTGAAAATAACTAACTTTTAGTTATTCTAGACTGCGCATGATGGATTGCGCATGAATTGGATTGCGCAACTGTAGGCTGCACAGGCAGTTGTCTGATCATAGGCCAACTGTCTTGGACACATGGCATCATTTGATTAAAATGCGCATGATCGTGCATAGACGGTTGCCACGTAATGAGCAATTGATGGCATGAATGTCACGTATATGTTGTCAGTTGTGTTGATAGAGCGCGCAACCTGAATTGCGCTGGCTTTGGATTGTGCAGGAATGGACTGCACAGGCATGGATTACGCAAATATGGATTGCGCATCCGATAGGCTGATCGATTGCGTTGCCAGCTGTCCTCGAGCGCCGTGCTGAACGATTAAACAAATAGTCGCCTCGTTCTCCGTGCTGTCAGTTGTCAGAAGATTTGATTATGTCAGGTAATGATGATGATTTTGCCATGTCAGCCTGTGCGCTTGAGAGTGTGCGCAGTCTAATGTGCACAATCTGTATGATGCGCAATCTGATGTCTGTGCAGTTTATTTGAATGATTCATTTCTCGATCTTCATGACTTTGTTGATGTGTACAACTTGATTTTTTAGGACCTACAACGTAGGCTGAGGCAAACTCACTTTCGTTTATGCGCATCTCAACACCCATTTGCACCTGCATTCGAGTTCATCATATCGCTAAGTTTGGATCGTGTACGTATTTATGGCGTCCCTCGGATACGTACATTTCAACGAAGCTTAGCGATTAGCAAAGTCGGACAAGCTACTCGTGATAGTTTCAATTTGTCGATCGTTTTACTTTTACTTCAATTAAAATCGAACTCTTGTGCATCTTACTATCGTTTATCTCGATCATCGAGATGACTCGATTCACTTCTCAAGCATTCTTGTCTACGAAATCAGTATGATTTATTCTTAGCGGGGTAGACCAAGTCTAATTAATTTTTATCCGATTCAAGACCAAGTATTGCAATATCATCGAGTACGTCTTCCAATCAATGATTCAATTCGTTATCCCAACTTTACTTGCGCATCATCCATTCCTATCATTTACTTCGTTTGAGGCCAATCTCGTTGTCGTTTACGCACACTCCCAGTTCCCCGTCCTACTCTAAGTCTTGTTGCCCCAAGTCTATCGTCCGTCCAGACGATCCCGTAAACCATATAGGTTTAATCACTCAGCATAGGGTCGTCCGCCTATTCGCTAGGTCATCTCACAAGGTCATACGTACAAGTCAAGTTCTCGGTTCATTGTGCAAAGTCATTGCACGACGCTCGCCCCAATCTTATGGTCAAACCATTTTATTCGTTTGCACTGGAGTTTTTACCCAAGTTCGCTTCACTCAAATTTCTAAACATCGAGCAACGTTCACCCTATTTGCATCAACACATTCTCCGCTCTAAGTCTGAGCTCGTTAGGAATGTCATCCTACGATAGGTTGTCCTCAATCAAATCCTCAATATGTCAATATCATGCGTCTGTACTAGCAATTATCATAGTCTATCTCTTCAAGTATGTCTGATACAATTCATCTATCCAATTCACGTAGTTGATCACAAGGTCGTCTAGCCTTACAATATGTCGCGCCCCAATCTCATGTAAGTCTGATTATCTACGGCGGACATGAATCACCATGTCAACATTCCCGCAAAATAATCGTCCTCATCGGGACGTAAGTCTTGCGTTGAGTCTAGACTTACTCATTTTTGATACGCGGATTGGGTCTACTCAATCCTCAATTCTTCAATTGCAAGTCCTAACAATCTTCGAATTTACCTTCGCTTTAAACCACAAGTCGAAGCAATCAAAATTACCATGTTATGATATTCTGAGTTCGATCATTCCCGCTGGATATGAATTACCTTGCCAACGCTCATACGGAACGATCGTCCCAAATCCGACGTGACGTATGTGCGAGGCTGGAGTTGCGCTCGCACAAGACAAGGTCATTGTCGTTGTGGTTATCACTGAACAATCAAGTCACTTTCCTTTTTCATTCCAAACATTCATTTCTATCAAAATTCCCCAACATAGTATCCTTCAAAACAATAACTGTAGGAACCCTAGAGGGGGGGTGAATAGGGTCAAGCTAACTAATCAAGCACTTAGCACAAGCTAATAGGCAATTTAAAAATATAAGTGCAAGAGAAGAAGCAAACACAATACTGACACCCGATGTATCCTGGTATCCTCCTAAGAGGCAGTCCAGTCCCGGAACTCTCTCCGGCTTTAATCCACTATTTGAGCAAATAGTTACACACGAGTTTGGATCCGAAGAACTCGCCAACTTCTTACACAAGAGCTTTAATCCGAAGGGCTCTCCGACTTCAACCGAGAGTTTGGATACGAAGACTCCCCAACTTCAACCGAGAGTTTGGATACGAAGACTCTCCAACTTCAACCTTTCACAATAGGTTTTGATCTCCTTATACAATAAGATGAAGATCTCACTTTTCAACTCAATAACTCTAACACAATTTATGAATGGCAAATGAAAGCTTTGTAGAGTTGTATGTGGATAAGCTTTGGTGGTTTAAGAATTTTTAGGCTCAAAGCATCAACCTTGAATGAAGGGGTTCAAGGCTATTTATAACCAAAGCTTTGAAAAGAAGCCAAAGGCAACTTTTCAGTCACGAACCGGCATACCGCCGGTATGATCCGGCATACCGGCGGTATACCGGTCTGGGATTACAACGGCTAGAAATATAGCCGTTGGGATCATTAATTGCTGGAAATCCGACCGTTGGAAATTCAACATTTCGGAAGCGGTATACCGTCGGTATGATCCGGTATGCCGTCGGTATGCCGGTTTTGTAAACAGAAACTTTCTGTGAACAAAAACCGGTATACCGTCGGTATACTCCGGTATACCGTCGGTATGCCGCTTATCCACCAAAAATGATCCTGGGCTTATTTCTGCCCTAGCTTTCAATTTTGCCATCCATTTCTTGTGTTTACAATTATTCCTAAGACTTATTACAGACTCCAGATATACTTAGGCAGGTGCAGGCTTCTTCAGAGTCTTGAAATGATGATGGCACGGCTTGGCTTCTTCCTTTGATAGGTGCTGGCTTTTTCCCCGGTGCGTGGCTCCAGAGATGTCGTCGGGTGGTTCAGAGAAATCTTGTGGGATCCGTCGTCTTTGGCCCACCATGATTTCTTCATTGTATATGTCCACATTGATCTTGCTTATTGTTTTTCTGCATGTATATGTTAGACGAACAAAGCAATATACATAGTAGCAAGTATGAAAAGTTTAATGCACATTAGGACAATGCAAAGTTTAAGTATAAGTGCTAAGGTGATAGTATAAATATTAGTGATATCATAATGATTAAACTTAATTGAATGACCACAATCAAAAACATAGGTTTGATTTTGGCGACCCAAGTAAGTTTAAGATAGATAAGCTCATATCACTAATATGTAAACCAATAGGCACATATCACCAAAGATATAAGTATAAGTAGAAATGCTATAGCGATAGTATGAGGATTAGTGATAATGAAATGCTAAACTTAACATATTAACCATATTCAAAAAACATGATACAATCATTGGGCCAACAATAACTTCTAACACGATCATCATTCATCGAATCAGAGTACCCCCCGAGTTATCGTACATCGATCTTTGATACGTCTCAATACCATCGATGATGTACATAACCTGACGATCTTCCTTTTGTAACGAATTCTGAGTCGTGCAACTTAATTTCCTCAATTGATATTATCTCGTGCTAACTCTTTATTGAGCAACATCTATTTCCAATTCCTTAGTCATTCTCGTATCTCCAAATCAACGTTTCCTATGCACGCTATCTTTCGATCGTGCTATCTTCGATCTAGTCCATGGGTATTTCACTTTAACTCAAGTTTTAATCCCTTTGGCTAAATTCAAAATCGCATGCACGATCTTCTAATTTTCCTCGACCAAGACATACATTCGTTTTATCGTTCCGACTCTCTATTCAACTTATTTTGTACTTGTACTACACATTCACAATTTGTTCGAACAATATCTCGTGTAAGACTCCCTACTCATGACCAACTAAGCGTTACTCATTCTAAGGCTTGCACGATATCATCGCTTGTCGACATACTCGTTCTATCCGTAAATCCTTTAGTCTCGCTCGAACAATTCCTATAACATCCATACACCACTCAGGGTTCGAGCCACTCGACTAGTCGTCGACACTCGCTTTTATTCTTTTTCGAAGCTATCACATACACCACTCGGGGTCAAGTCATTCTATAATTCCTTAAAAGGTCATTCGATTCCCAATCGATGTGTTCAATCGCGCGTTCGCCCATTCCTCAAAGTCTAAGAACCATCTCCCGTGCTCGCTTTAGCGTTGGTCAAATAGCATCTCTATCGACATACATTCTAAGTCTCACTTATTCTCGTCCGAGCGATGGTCAATCTCGCTCGTAAACTCGTTCGCACAAGAAGGTCTAGGTGGGCGATACTCTGCACAACTTAGCCGAAAGGCTGCGTGCATAACCATCCCATTCAAACTATACTTCGGTCTCGCGTACTCGTTCGCTATTGTCAGCGTAAGGTTATTCGAGCATGCACTGCATTTGCTAACTTCTAGCACTGGTTCCTTCCAACTCAAGTCCGTCGTAGTTTGGCACAAAGGCCTTCGCCTATCGATCCCGTCCAACCGAGTACTCGTACGAGCTTTTGAAAATATTAGACTTATTGTATGGAACATCCCAAGGCACAATGAGAGAGAGCGTACACTTCTTTTGTTTTAAAATGAGCTTTCAAAACTGAGAGAATCGAAATGAAGTCCCAGGACATAAAGCTGTGCTCTGATACCAATCTGTCATGCCCTGCTCCCGTAGGAGCGATCGTCCTCGCTAAGGCGTGATGCCGCACGGGCCTAGGTTGCGCCCGTGCAAGGCTAAGTCCGGAAACGGCTGTTTTGAGCTAGGCCACAGAGTCGCACAGAGTGTTCCCATTTGCAGCGGAAAGTAAATGAACACAAATTGAAGCAAATTTAATCACTTTATTTATTTTCAAGAAGTTTACAAGTGGCGCTAGGCCGAGTTTACAAGTCTATCAAGCTCTCTCACTTTGAAACATAAAAGGCGTGCCAAGTGGCTTACAACATGGAATAATTCATGACGATGTTCTGATACATTATGTCTTGTATATGGTGCTTCAGCTCCTTGCAATGCTCCAAGGCTCCAGAGTTGGCTCTGCACCTTAGCACGTTCGAGGGAAGCTCCGCACCCGATGACGATTCCTGCATCCTGCAAGCAAACTGTGGGGTTATCAGTACATTGTTATGCACTGGTGGGGAGGCTAGCTCGCCCACAATGCTATCATTACCAAACACGTTCTATTTACTTTTGTGCACCGTCTATCATTCATTGTCTTTCTAATCTTGCATTAGGGTCAGTTTTATGGCATATTTCATAACCTATCTCGTGTTGCTGAATTCCAGTGTCGTATGGAAATACATGCACGACTTACCCATACTTATCGTCCGGCCTTCCCTGTCCAAAGTAAACCAAGTTAGTCAACAATTCATATGTAATAGCTTAACGTAATTCTCGTAAACATTCAGTATCAAGGGCGTGTCCTTGGCTCAGATTCTAGCGCATCGTAGACGTATTTTCTAACCCATTTGCATGAAGTACTCTTTATCATTTGGTGTGTTACATTCAAGCCTGTTCAGACGGTGCTTCATTCAGTTAACTTAGACTACTTTATTTCAATGCAAGGACTTGCACGTGGATTGCCACCAGCAAAGCCTACTTAATCTATATCCATCGATCGCTGGCTATGTGAGCCATTTGGACATTTCCTTATGGTATTCTCATCTATCAGGCGTGATGGCTAGTAAACCTTGATAGACTATTGAAGTACCGGCCCTACGTTTGGTTATGTGCCCAAGCCCGTACACCTGTCCGCCCGTAGGCCATGATTCCGCCTACGTCGACCATGACATCGTCGTTCGTTGCCTTGGAATCCTTTTACTCGTGCACGAGTCCATCCACGACCATTTCGTATTATCTTGTTATTTAAACTTAACGGCTGTCTTTGAGACATAGGCTGTCTCTGAGCCATAATGCGTTATCGACCAGGTTGACATCCGTGCAGCGCGGGTAGCAAGCCCCGTTGCACGTCCCGTCATACCTATCGCTAACCATTCTTTTCTTTCTTATCTTTCATTCTTTCTTTTCTTTCACTTGTTCGTCCGTCCATTGATTCATTCACATATTCATTCATTCATACATTACACAACTTTCTGTGTGGGAGTCGCCTTGGCGACCCATCGATCTCGAAGTCTTCCAATGTTGCTATACTCTACTCGAAACGACTATATCGATAGTCTTCCATTTCATTGTTGTAAACCATTCATTGTTTCATTGTTAAACGCATAAGGAACTGGAAATGTAAGCTTGTGCCTTAGCACGAGCGTGGAGCGCGGTACGAGAGTTCTCACATTTTCTATATTCTTTTCCATATTCTATACAAGCATACAAGATGGGATTATTCCCTTAGCTAGGTGCGTTGACTCATTTATTAGCAGGCGCATTGTTATCACCTAGCGATTCTAGCAATAGTGTCCGTATTATTATGTGTCTAGGCTAAGCAAAGACGGGTTCATCGGAGCCACCTACCTTAGCGATGTTCGCATCGGCCGAGCGATCCTCCGAGCGCGCCTTTGAAAGTCTAAGTCTGGATTCATCTTTGACAGGCCAATGTAAGACTTACATCGATTCTTCATCTGGTCGATGCCAACTCTTCGGGTCGACGGCTCGTTTGAGTCATTGCACTTGCCGTTTGAATCAGCGTTCCGCTAGGGCAGAGCGGGTCATTACACGAACTGCTCGAGTCGCTCGAAGCACTTACTTCGTTCCCGCCCGCAGCTTCTCGGACTTTTGAAGTTATAAGGAAACTTATATTAGTCTCAGAAAATATTACAGACTCACTGTATGGAACAACTCATCTCATCGACACGAGGTCAACGGCTCGAGACTCAAACGGGATGCCAAAGGATTTAAAACCGTGTTCTGATACCCTTATGTCACATGCCGATTCCGTAGAATCGATAATCGTCCCCCGAGTGTGATGTCGTACGAACCTAAGTTGCGATCGCATAAGGCATAGTCATAAGGTTATCCGAAACACAACAAAAAAAAGAGGGCGCAGAGTAAATTGAAAACATTATATATAAAAAAACTTGAGCTTTATTGATAATGAACATCATATTACAGACTCGATAAAAAGGTGCCGTACGAGCTTACATACTGACTCTATTACAAAATAAACGTCGATGAGATAGCCGTTCCATACATTACACCCCTTTATACAACAAAAGTATGCAGACACCTGGGATAGGGGAGAGTCGAGACATCTCAGCTTGGACATTCGTGAAGTCTTCACAAGAGATTGCTTCAAGGCTTCACACGCACAGACGAAGTTTCAAAATGCACGAGCGTTGCCTTCAGTCACGCGGCACGCGAGGATCTGTGCAATCAACGTGTACTAGCGAGTGGCTAATTAGTTTCCATGCTCTCATTTGGTTCAAGAATTTAGGTGAATCATGCAGTATATTTAGTGATCTTTCTAGCCATCCTAGTGAGTTTCATGCAAGCAGTTTGACGAAACGTAAACAAGGTAAATTAATGCTAGAACTTACCCACAGCAGAGCATGACGTACATATAAAACTTACCAATGCCTTCCCTGTCATTTTGATATCAATTCATATTAAGTGTATGATGTGGAGGTCACTGGCATTAACTAGCCATCCTGGACATAGCCTGGTTAGACGGGGTCCTTTCAACGCAAGTAGCGAGCTCCGTTGCAAGTCCCCAAATTATCCTTTGCTTAAACCCAGCTCGGCTATACCGTGTTTCCTCCTAGGCCGAAGCGGTCTCGTTGCCTCGGGTTACCATTCGAGGAAACAAACACCCCTGTATATAAGTTGTCCATGATCGTGCTACACTAAACTAGTTATTCAAGCATGGTCCATGTTTCATAGCAAACTTAACCAAACTCAGCGTATCTTGCCTTCTCATTTTGTATTTTATGTTCTTTGATTCATTTTCTTTCTTTGTTTAACATAGTTTGATGGAAAGCATACTATAAACAAGCATATGAATAGTTCTATGATAAGCTGTTCTATAGTCCGTATATATGAAATGTCATGCAACGGTTTATTGGAATAAGCCTTTGTTTTGTTGCATTTACAGCTTAGCATAACATACGTTGGTAACAATAATACATTGGAGAAAAGGGTCCAGGGAAGAAGGGTCAACCACTCACCTTATTCTTATTTGAGGCGAGAAACTGGTTGGTCGTGCTAGACGTCGCCTATGCGATTACCTAAAATTGTAGAAGCAACTGATTAGAACACTGTAATACACCAAAGAGTTCGATATATAAATGCGAGTTCGAAACGCAACCCATGAAAACATTCACGAAAACCTTCACGAAAACACATTCAGAAAACCAAAGCCAAAACTAACGCAAATGCGGCGTGAAAACAGAGCAACGAGAGGTCTCTCCCGACTTAGCTGCAGAGTATATCCTTGAGGCGTAACCTACTAAATATGGGACTTGATTCCGAAGAAGCCTTTCCATAACGAGAAAAGGATTTTAATTTAATCGTTCCCGTTTGACTGATTCGATTGATCGACCTATCGGTCCTGACCGAATAGATAGCGACAGTGTTCCTTTCTCGCGTACCCCGTGGACGGAGAACGGGGCATGATGTAGGGACGGGGCAATACAATAGTCTTGTTTACTACAAAACTCATGAAGGAAGTTTCAAGAGATTGGCATCTCTGGCGCTCCAAAAATCAAAGTCACGAAAAAGTATATTTAATGATCAAAACTAAATATAATAAAATTATTTATTAAAAATAATTCATTTAAATTTTTTTAAAAGCATCCTAAAATTCAGGGGGTTTACATAGTTCGACTTGACTCTACACAGATTATACATATTCGAGTTGGGCCAGATTCCACTTCATACGTAGCTGGCATGAATACATATCCTAATCCTATATATTTTGGTATTGGAGCTTAAGCGTGTCAACGGAAGCTTCTCGTTACAGTTAGCATAATATCCGTATTCTTATCTGATTTTTTTCTAATATTCTATCTGATATTCGAACAGATGTCTCTTTTGACACTTCGAATTCGTATCTGCCTAGTTTAGCGGATATCGAATAATATCCAATCTGATCTGATAAAAAATTCGTATGTTATTATTCGAATATTCGAAATACAAAATTCAAAATCTAAAATATTAAATTTAGTTATTATCTGAATATCCAAAAAATTCAATTGCTTACTTAGTTGAGCCATTTCATCTTTTGTTGTAAATTATAATTATGATATATTAATATTACATATACATTATATTAAAACATGGAGGTAGAAAAGTAATTAATGAATTGAATATGTAAAACTCAGTTGAAAATAAAATTATTTAATTTTCTCTAGTAATTAATATATATTACATATACAATATACTATAATATATATATATATATATAATTTGATATCCCAATTCGATATCAGAATCCGATATCCGAAATAAAATTTAAAGTCAGATTGGCTATTAATATATTTGAATATTCGAATTCATATCCAAATAAAGAAAATATTCGAAAAATATTCGGATATCTGAATCTGATATCCAAAATTTTGAATAATATTCGAAAGTTCGGATACAGATTTGAATCAGATTCGAATTTTGGACTATACATTGACAGGTCTGTTGGCTCAATGATTGCATCATGTTTTTGTATACGGTTAATCAATTAAGTTTAACATTTTATTATCACTAATGCTCATGCTATCACTATAATATTATACTTAAACTTAACATAGTCCTAATGTGCATTAACTTGATCATACTTGCTACTATGTATATTGCTTTGTTCTTCGAATATGTATTTGCAGAAAAGCAATAAGCAAGATTAACATGGACATATGAAATGAAAAAAATCATGGTGGACCAAAGATGATGGTATCCCACAAGATTTCACTGAACCACCCGACGACATCTCCGGAGCCACGCACTCCTGGGTTCAGATTTTACAATCTGGATATCTTTGGGCACTGCCGCCAAGAAAGAAGCCTTCATCTATCAAGTGAAGAAGCCAAGCTATGTCATCATCATTTCAAGACTCTTAAGAAGCCTGTACCTACTCAAGTATATCTGGAGTCTGTAATGAGTTTTAGGAATATTTGTAAACATAAAAAATGGATGGTAAAATTGAAAGCTAGGGTAGAAATTAGCCCAGAATTATTTTTGTATAAAAATCGGCATACTGACGGTATACCGGTTAATACTGACAGATTTTATATAAAATCTGCTCTCAGCCTACCGGTGATACACTGATTCGTACCGCCTGTATACTATTTCAGTAACATTGAAAATCTAACGGTCGGATTCTGAGCATTTAATGATCCTAACGGCTATATTTTAAGTCGTTGTATTCCAGATCAGTGTACCGAAGGTACACCAGTTCGTACCGACGGTATACCGGTCGCTGACTGAAAAGTTGCCTTTGAGCTCTTTTCTGTTGGAGTCCAGTCTGGATTTGGTAATAACATACATGTGGAATCCAAATCTTATTAAATATTTGATTTGATTATATTTGGATGTCCATGATTAGTGTTATACTATTTTAGATATAAAAGGATTCTTATTTTAGGAAATCCTATTATGATCTAAAATAGGATAATTGATGGGCTATTTTAGGTGTAATAGGATTCTTATTTAAGGGCTTCCTATGATCTAAAATAGGATTTTCTCATCCTATATATATGGGGTGAGGGTGGAGGCACAAAGAATAAGCACAAAGTACAAAAGTGGAGATGCGGGATGCTTGTCCACAAGAAAATCTAAGAGAAAGTTTGTACTTTACTCTTAGGAGTTCGCCATCCAAGACAGAAGGAAGAAGAAGATATAATCGAGGAGTCATCAACTTCGATTAGGGAGATTGCTACGGTTTGGTGAGTGATCTCAATTGTAATCTTCTATTTTTCTTTTTGAGAATGGTGAGGGGGTTGAATGTTTTAGGGTAAACGGTTCAACGCACTACAAAAAAAGTTGGCTTTTGGGACAACACTTTTAAGAACTCTAGTTTTAAACGTCCTAAAAAATTATTATTTGGGACTGCTATATTTTTCTGTAACAAAAAACAAATTTATTGGTGACAGATTAAAAAATGGATCTCTTATTTAGGACTATTAATATTTTTCGTTCCAAATAAATTTTGAGACCGTCTCAAATAATTTCAGCGGGAATGGCAATTATTTGGCGCCCAAACCAAAAACTTTTAGAAATCTTTTTTTTTCCTTACTCCTAACCATTCGATCTCTAGAATGAATCCACACCATTCATCCACATATTTTTTTTTAACCTGCCTCCACTCTCTCTCTCTCTCTCTCTCTCCTTCGTTATTCCTTCACTCCCGCTCTCTCCCAGGCTTTTTTCTTCATCTTCTTCTTCTGCTTCTTCTTCTTCTCTCTCTCTCCCTCTTTCTTTATTGCACCTCAACTTCAGGCCTATTTTTTCTTTACTGGATTCCACCGGGACTCCACTTCTGTGGTTTTCAATTCCTCACCTCCTCGAGATTGAGAGTTAGGATTTCTCCATCTTCTCCCTCTACTCACATAAACCCTAATTCCAGGCTAGGGTTTCTATTTTCATGCTATTGATTTGTTCTTCTCGTTCGTCGTAACCGAATATAGGGTTTTGAGCTGTCCTATTAAATTAGAGTTGGGGTTAGGGTTCCTATATTCATTCTCATTTCTGCTAAATGGGTGGGAGAGGTATGATCTCCGATGATGAAGGTGAGTACTTCTCTTTCTTTCAATAGTCTCATTTGCTTTAATTTTGGGTGCTTTGCATTGTTTGTGCAAATTTGGTAGATGAGTTCGAGGAGGAAAAGGAAGGACGAGGGGCGCTGACAAGGAAGGTGACGACATAATTGAGAGGGATGATGATGAAGACGAGGAGGAAGAAGAAGGTATGACAATTTGAGTGTTTCTTTAGTCTTTTTGGGGAAAATTGAGAGTAACGAAAAGAATCCACCTATATACATGATTCCTGCAAGTCATATTATTACGTATGTTTTTGTTAAAGATTTACAAGTAGATGCACACATCGAATCCTCTTCTATATTTAGTGATGAAAATCTAAAGGACTTATCTCAGCCCAAGCCCAAGCTATCAAACCATTAATCACAGGCAATCTTACATGATAACATGATTGAAGAATTTGCTTTCAGGCTTTTCCATGGTGTGATCCCTTTTTTCCATATGTTTGCTTTTTTTTATATGGAATTGAGCCATTAATTTATATTGTTCTGGAATGCAATTTCTAACAATTATCAGGTTCTTTCACCCGTATATCTTTTCTAGTCAAAATGCTAAAGTTATATTTTTTTTTGTTATCGGAGATTGGTTCTGCATTGGTGGAAAAAACAAGTGCATTTTTTCGATTTGGAGAAGGAGATGGTGTTTGAAATGGGAAGTTCCCTTGTTTGGATTGGTGGTTGATCAAATCTTTGACTGCTGAAATAAGCTTATAGATACATTTGTGCACATAAAATATATATGTAGATTCTTATAATATTTTTCACGAGTCATGTTCATCTTGTGATTTATAATATTGATTACCAAGCAGACTAGGTAACCTTTAAATGTAACCCAAGTGATGGCACTATCCTCTTCAACGAGGGGCATAGTGAGTAAACCTTTTGCAGCTTTGCTGCATACCACAATCAACCTAATTATCTTGAGTTGTTGCTCTGGGAATGAAAACAGCCTTCATATTAAGAAAAATGCAAGTCATTTTGCATCTTTGGCTCTAAAATAGGAAAGACTAGTTCCAAGCTGACTATTGATACTAGCAATTATGTACTCACGCGCAGATGCCCATTCCACCAATACTATAAAAGCATCAAAACAGATTACCACAAAGAACATAGGGTGAAAATAGACATGCAATAACACAGCCAAACTACATTTGCCCAAAATCCCAAATTATTGACTAAGGTTAATACCTACATTATAGCATCTATCTATCTGGATTTCTAAATTATTAACTGCAAATCTGCATCTGTGAAACCGGTATAGATGCCTGGTACGTCTAACTCTTAACTATTCCATTTAGATGTCTTTGCCATGAAAAGTCCTAATTACAATATCAATATATCATACACCCAAAATAGTTCAGATCATAAAATGATCCAGGTTACTCATCATAATTCTACTAAAATAATGATCATAGAATGGAGCCCTTCGACCTAGTTACTAGATATAGGTGGTATATTTTTTGAAAGGTACCCAGAGATCTCCAATTCTATTCCATGGATAGTTTTCATAGCTTGTTTCCTTTGACAAGCTGAAAAGATGACCATATTAAGTTTGGTCATAGCCTTGTGAAGGAACTCTATGTATTATTAGACAGTAATTCATCATGGGAAAAGAATCTTCAGAACACACAAAATCCACGAATGATTTAATCCACTTAGTTTTAACTTTCGAGTCAATTTTGTCTCACCATGCTTTTCCACTTTAATTCTAAACATAATCACTGTTAACACAAGTAGAAGAAGATGCTCTTTCACTATGCTTTTCCTACAGAATCTGTAAACAAGTTGCACAAATGTAGATTGTAGACAAAAGTTCACTAGTATAAAATCTGAATTCCATTCCATACCAGAAAATGTTCCCTCTTCTATAGATAATTATGTGCCCTAAGAAAGACCCCAAATCATCACATGCATAAACCTAGCATTTTGAACTCTTGAAGAGAAGAAACTACGCAGACCTGTACAAGTATCGGCCTTAAAATACAGGAAAAATATTTCAAGTATGATCATAGTTCCATAAAAATATTTCAGTGAACCAGGGGATTGGGATATCATAAAAAGTGAAGATGTTTCCAAGTATCGGCCTTAAGATACAGGAAAAATCCTAGCATAGAACCTTGAAAAATCTTAAATGAAAAGGTAACTATTAAAATGTCAATAGACACAAGAGACTAGCACATCAACTTAGTTGAAGAATTTTCTTTTTACATCTTAGTTAATTCTGTTCTAATATGTGATAGGTAGATTAGTTAATGGTGCTGGTTTGCGTCAACCAGGGATCATATAAGGCCTTTTTTCAATACAAAATACCTAACAAGATGCTTCATATAATACACTTTACAATGGAAATTTTGATACTTGATCGAAGTATTGTCAGTAAGTAGTAAGCAAATTATCGAACTTTGATTAGCCTTATTATATTGTGTTCAAGTAAGCTAGAGAAGGTAATGTAAAAATTGCAAGACCTCTAGGATTGAGCACTTTAATCTGTCTAGTTTACTATAATTGTTACCATTTTAACATTTGAAAATGCAAATTTGTTCGTTTGTTTGCAAAGGGAGTATCTTTATACTTCATGTCACGATATTAATGTGATAATGCATCGTTGCCACTGTAACACTCCAAAATCGCAGCTTTTTTTGTTACATTGCAAAAAGGAGTATCTTTATAATTCATATTATAATGTGATAACATGTATGTGTGTGTAATAATAATATAGTGTAATAATATATAAGCTGTCTGATTTAGTGTATTCAGTGACAACACCAACCATCAAAGAAAACATATGCTGCGCGCCCAATCACAATATTATAATTACGCATTGCTAAATGCCCTAAATAAGATCTTCAGCCATCCCAAACTTCTGAAGCTATAACTTAACAGAAAAAACCTACCTTCCTATTTCAAATGGAAAAGCATTTCCCCAAGTATCAAAGGTGTACAACATAAAACCACAATAGTAACTTTCATTGGACCACAGTAAGTAGAGAACTAGAGAGAAACCCTAGTTAAAAGCTACCTCTTCGAACTTTCAGTTTTAATATGTTTTGACTAGTTGGCTTTTTGATTCCTCATACAAGTTTTTTGTTACTTATGACCTTCTTTTGCAGGGAAGGCCTATTGGTAATCTATTGGAGGAACCAAAACTAGCATATTCATGAAATGCAAAGCTGTGGGCAGGGAACAATAAGATTTCTATTTTAAGTGTATCAGTCGGCTTTATGTGAGTTAATTATATGCCTCATCTTTCTCCTATCAAGTATTATTGCCATCAAATGTTCTTCTTCTAATGACAAGAGATGGTAGATGGTATGAGCACGTGTGAATGCAGAGAAAGTTGCAGTTTCTTCCTTCAATGTTCTTCTTTTTCTGCTGTTGATTTAGTGTCTATTGCTTTGCTGAACATGGGTGAATGCAGAGGAAGTTGCAGTTTCTAGTAAGAAGAGGACTCGAAAGCTCTATATAAGGCATTCAAGGATAGCTGGTGGTATAAAAGTGGAACCTTTGATTAGCTTCAACAAAGAATTCCAAAAAGGATTATCGAACATGTTGTACGTGGCATGCTTCCTAAAGGGAGGGTAAGAAGAGAATCATGTTAGTTCTTTTCTCCAATACTAATAGAATAAACTAAGGCAATTATCAAATTAGAATTAAGTGATCAAACTATTGCCTTAGAAAAAGCATCGACAATAAAGTTTTATGTTAAATTCTCTCATCTCTCTTAATTCTCCAAACTTTTTCTAAGTAAAAAATTTTATGTTAAATTATTTTTTCTCTTTTTTCTCAATTGACATCAAAATCATAGACGTGACAGACATACTTGAACTGCTGTAGAGTTTTTCGACTGCACCGTGTGTGAAATAGAAGAGGATCCTAGAATTGAAGAGATTACTCCTTGTTCAGTTGGTTGAGTGAAAGGTCTCTAGATAGTACTCTCCCTCATCATCATCTACAACTTGTTCTGCTTTTTGTTGTGCTGAGAGTATCTGGTGTCGGTGGTGGTTGGAAATGTCCACTCCGAGTGTTCCTCCCAACCTACAATCCCCTCGCCAAGATCCCACCGATCCCTACAAAGCTGTAAAAGGTCCAATTTTCTTCTTCATTCTCTTTTGTGCAATTTTTATTTTCCAATTAGTTCACTCGTTTTTGATTGTGTGGTTTTCCAAAAAAAACATGTGGGATCATTCGGCAGAACCCTTAAGTTTTGGAATTGATTAAAAACATATGGATGGGGATGAGCGTTAATTATTTTAGAACTTTTTGTTGTGCTCGGATAGAAAATATTAGTTTCATTTATATTGGTTTTAATCCTCACTTTTTTTATCTAGGCACCATTGATGTTTAATGTTGATGACTGGCATTTGTTATCAGCTTTGATTGGCTTTTGTACTCTTCCTATAAGTGTCTATTTTGGCAGTTTGAGAGGGTTTTGGTGGTTTTGAAATGGTCAGTTTCTGTTGTTTTGAGTCTGTCAGTTTCGTTATCAATGTCAGCTAATGCATGAAACCTTGGTCCAAAATCTCGCTCTTTGGTATCGGCTTTGATCGTCTTTTGGACTCCTATGAGTGTCTATTTTGGCAGTTTCATAGGATTTTAGTGGTATTGAATTGGTCATTTTTGGTAGACTTTCCAATTCAGGTCCAAAACAACGGGAACTTATCGGTTTTGGCTGATAATTAAGACCTTGGATATCCTGGGGGCCTCTCTTGTTTAAGAATTTAAACTTTGGTATAGACTTGGATAGTCGCATTGCAAGTAATAAATGATACCTCATTTAATCTATTCAATTTACTCTCTGTCAAGTACATTTGCTCTTTGCTCAAAGTAGTTTTATGTCTTCTGACTTATAATAAATTTGGTGGTCGAAAAGTTGAAGGGCGTATGTTGTTGTACTGCTGCTTCTATGCATGATGAAGATCACTATTATTGATCTAGAGGGACAAGTGCTTGTTTATAAGTTTGCCGCATGCTCAAAGTAGTTGGCTCTTTAGTTGAATGACTTGTGCTTCCATGTGGAACCATGTCCATGGATTATGCCTTGATCCATTGCATGTCTTCTCTTATTGGAGTAGGAAAGATCAACTCGGGAGCATTTTGTGTGACTATTTCCTTTTGGAAACATGGTTGCTCCTTATGATTCTGAGTTAATGAAATGCATGTATCTCAATTATTACATCTTCTCACATAACTCTTGCCCTTCATACTTTAAGAGTTTTGCAATTCGATTGATCCTCGAGTCTTATATTTTCTGTTGTTCACCTATGATATATTTTGATTTGTTACAGTGGTCGGCCCAAATGGTATTGGCTAGTGAATAATTTTCAAGCTAATATCTTGAGAGCTTCAACCAACTTCTGGAACAATGTTCCTTTCGGCGAAGGTATTCATTCTAAGTGTCATCATCTTTGTCACATTTTTACTTTTCTATTATTGGACTTGTTTGTTACCTTCAGTTTCTGAAGATTCCATCAGTAATTTACATAGCCTATATTCAGGTTACACAAATAATATTTTAGAACTGTTGAATGATGAACCAAGAAGTTTATTCCATCATGGTTCTTGTTGTTCATGTAGTCAAGATCACAAATGATGTGAATATAATATAATATAATACAATAACCTTCATGACCTTTTCCTATTGATAGACCAAGTGTTTGATGATGTCTTACTATGCAATGACATCTTGGCTAATCTGACATGTTGATTAATATTGGGGGTTATAATTGATTGTTATATTTTCTCTTCATCTGTGGTAGCATTTTCTTTGCCATATTTTTGGCTTGTTGATTTTACTGATCAATTAACAAAAACCATCCCAAACTTAATTGTTCAGTACTGTCCATGAATTAAGTTTGATAGATATGATATTAAGTTGACTCTAATTCTTAACGAAAAGGGAAATTTTGGCTAGACATTTCCTGAGTTCATATACAGCAATGTTTGATCAAATTCAACATAATTAATGGAATGCTCATTTGTGGAGACTTTATGGATCTTGCTAGTGGTGCAGTTGATTTTGTCAACTCTTTTTCCTATGTGGATTAACAAATCAAGATGTAGGAATATCTTTGATCAGTCATTTTTTTAATCTTTATTTGAATTCACATAAGATTCAACATGATTACTAAAAAAATGACTTGATAACATTTCAATTTCTAGTGTCCGTCAGTATTAACCAAAACAATATACACGATTTTGCCTGCCGATTTATGTCGTTTGCTAGTCAAAATACTCAAAACCTACTGTCAGCCAACATACACAACAGAATCATCATTATTCTTGCTGACTTTACTTGCAACCTACTGTCAGCCAACATACACACGATTTTGCCTGCCAATTTCTAGGTTCACTAGTCTTTATATAGAAGGTAATAGCTAGTTATTTAGTGTATCAACCTTCAGATCCATTGATATTTTTGTGACGTAATTCAGAATCAGCAGGAACTTATTTATTTTGAACTCTGTTATAGAAGACAATTCAATCTCAAATATGCCTTTTATTTGTAGAATTATTTTATTGTGGATACATTGTCTGATACCCAGGTACTGGATGTGTACATCTGCAGGGAGTACCTAAACAGAAGCTGAAATCTCAATTGGGTTTTTTTGGTGTCACTGGAAATCTTGCACTTCAGCCAACGTACACTTTGTCAGGTAAAATATTAACTTTATAAGAATAGTTGAAACAAACCGATGTTTTTTTTGACATGATTTAATTAAATTTCAAGTTTGAACATCAACGGGGAGAAGTACTTTCCTAACATAGTGAGAAGTATAATCTAGATTTTCCTAACTTAGTGAGGAGACAATTCTCTTCTCGTCTTGTTGAGTGATATCTTTATATTGATACAAGTACTATGTTGTTTTTTACATCCTGTTGAAGAAATAAAAATTGGTAAGAGCCTAATGCCTAATAACATATTTATATCAAGTGATTATTAACATATCCCGAGCCTAGGGCAATTGCCTGTTGAAAATTGGTAAGAGCCTAATGCCTAATAACATATCTCTGCATGGTTCATTGGTTTCATTAAAAGCCTTCGTAAGAGGCAATTGTGATTATTAACTTTGATGCTAACTACCTAGGTCTAATTGCTGATACACATGGTAGATAGAGTTATTGTTATTTTCTTGATTCTTGGTAGAAATGGTAGATTGAGTTTATGTAGAGCAAGTTGATGCTAGTGCCCCATTTATCTTTGCAAGATCATTGGAGAAATTTTGGTTATTGTTGCTTAACCTTCTAATTGATTAATTAAACCATATTTCTGGCTTATTCATGTACCAAGGGTCCCAATTACTTATAACTAACCATATTTATGGCTTATTCATGTGTTTCCAGGTAGCCAATGCTGCTGGCAGCCATGGATGTATGGATCGGTTTGTCAATGGATGTGGAAAATCAAATATATATGTTTCGGACTTGTGTAAAAAGTCATAGATTTTATTTTGTAAATTAAGTGAATGCTTACTGATGTAAAACTTGATGGGAACACTCTAAGTGATGTAAGACTTGGATTTCATTTTGTGAACAATGGGATATTACCTTTAAATATGTTTTATAGAAATCGTTTTGTTAATGTTGCGGCTACCCTTTGTTAATGTTGCGGCTACCATATGCGTTTCCGATTAAATAAAATAGTTCTGTATGAATTTTTGTTGCATATAAAATTCAATTATATATTTTATATATAAACAGGAAATTAGTAATTCCATAATAATTTAAACAATTGTTAAGTTTTTTCGCACGATTACAGTACTTTTTAAAATTTTGTCCCTTATTTATTAGGACGAAATATATCTGTTACAAAAACTTGTTTTTTGGGACAAATTAATAAACCGTCACACAAAAGCATAAATTTGAAAACTTTTGAGACGTTTTGCCTAACCGTCCTTTAACAGTAATTAGGACGGCAATATCCGTCCCTAAAGTTTTTGCCACGCCACCCTAATGGGACCGTCCATTCCCGTCCCAAAGGCCGTCCCAAATATTTGTTGGGACGGTAATTGCAGTTTTTAAGACGATTTTTTGTTGTCCCCAAAGGTCACTTTTTTTGTAGTGACGTGAGTTCTGTCAATCTTGTAATTTTATCGGAGTTATTAAAGGTTAGGATTTGTCCAGGTGATGTACGTCACCGCCATATACTTGTTTTCATCTTGTGCTTGGTGTCCATTAGACAGGGGTTGATTTTGGTCAGGTGTGTTAGCAAACGCTTCCGCACATACCCAACAATTGGTATCAGAGCTTTGGAGGTTCTGGCAATCATGTCTACGAAGCAGATGAACACTCGTATGATCACCTTCATAGGAGGAAACTAGGCGATTTGGAAGCCAAGAATGGAGGATCTACTCTGGTACAAGGACTTGCATGGTCCGTTGGGGGGTGACAACGCAAAGCCAACGGATAAAGCTACTGAAGTCTGGAAACGACTGGATCAGAAGGTCGTTGGATTCATCAACCAATGGCTGGATGATTCGGTGTTTCACCACATGTCCATGGAGAGTTCGACAAAAGTATTATGGGAGAAGCTACATTTGCTGTCCGAAAAGAAGACGGTTGGCAACAAGATATTTTTTATTCACCAACCCGTCAACTCGAAGTACACGGAGGGTGCCCCAGTGGCACAACATCTGAACAAGATTCAGGGTATCATCAATCAGCTGTCTGTGATAAAGATGGTAATTGATGATGAGCTTTAGGCCCTACTGCTCCTGAGTTCTCTGTCAGAAAGCTGGAAGACGTTGGTGGTGTCGATGAGCAACTCCGCGCCTGATGGAGTTGTCACGATGGAGGCAGTCAAAAGTAGCTTATTGAACGAGGAGGTCCGACTCAAGCAAGTGGAATCGTCGCAGGAGTCCGCTCTGGTGACTTCCTATGAAAGGGAATACCCAAGTCACAGGCGAGAACAGGGGAAGTTCTCGAGATCTTGTGAATATGGACCGCAAGGAGGGCTGCTATTACTGTAGCAAAAGGGGTCATATCAAGAGGAACTATATAAAGCTCAAAGATGTGAAGGCCAAGGGCCATGATGATCAGAAGGATCTCACAGCAATGGAAGATATCATCATTACAGCGACCGATACAGAGGAACCTTGTGGCATGTGTCATGATGGCGACTGGGTCATAGACACAGGGGAATCGTATCACGCCACTCCATATAGGAGGATCTTTACGTCATATCGTGGCGGCAGGTTTGGACGTGTGAAGATGGACGACAAGGGGGATGGCTGCAGTTGTAGGCATCGGTGATGTACACTAGACGACAGAGTTTGGTGAGAAACTTATCCTGAAGGGTGTGTGACATATACCGAGTTTGTGCTACAACATGGTTTTGGTAGGGAGGCTGGCAGATGATGGATGTTGTAGTCTGTTTGGAGGCAAAGATTGGATACTTGCGAAGGGTTTCTAACAGCTAGCTCGGGAATATTTGTGTTGTGGTATGTACAGGCTCAAGCCATTAAGATATACATGTAGGCCACAGACACCGAATGGAGGCTCGAGGGGTATTCGAAAGGAGGTAGATCATCGAGAACTTGCTAAAGAGGGACTTTTAGATGCTTTGAGGGTTACGGAGGATTCGATTCGTCGAGAAGCGACGGATGGTAATGAATCAAAGAATAAGGTCAGTTTGTCGGTCTCATAACAACTAGTTGGTCTCCAGGTGGGGGTTGCTCTACGAATCCAGATTTAGCGACAAGTGGTTTGCTAAATCTTCACGGAGCGACATCGGTTTCAGCAGTTCAAAACCAGAGAGGAGGTCAAGTTTTGCTGCAAACTCAATCTGAGGCGGGAGCATCATCATTCATACAATTTAAGGGAAGCTGTGGGTCATCGATGGCATGCACAGTGCGTGATGTTCTGCTCGAGGATGCATGTATATGGTGGAGCTTCAATTTCGAACATGAAGGTGGGCAGGTTCAGGAGTTCGAATCTTGTGAGGACCGCACCGTCCGCTTGGTTGTGCCAGCCAAGGGTGAAGAAGCTCGTCGGAACTTTAACACTTTTCGGTGGAAGACGAAAGTCGGGGACAAGCAGCCAAGACTTACGGTGAGGCTGATCGTTAGGGACTTCAGTTTTGGTCGTATCATTGATATCGACAGGATTCTAGTGGTGCTGGAGGTGCTACCTATGGCAGCTAGCGTCGACGTGACGGTCGAGGAGCTGGAGACAAAGGAAGATGCAAATCAACTCGAGGGATCGGAGATCAGTGGCATAGGAGAGCAAGAATTCTGTCATGGGACGACAGGCATGGAGTCCAGTTAAGGACCCATGGGGTCAATACCCTCTCATCAGACTGGAGGGAAAGACTGTTGGATTCCAGTCTGGATTTGGTAACAACATACTTGTGGAATCCAAATCTTATTAAATATTTGATTTGATTCGATTTGGATGTCCACAATTGGTGTTTTGCTAATTTAGATATAATAGGATTCTTATTTTAGGAAATTCTATTATGATCCAAAATAGGATAATTGATGGGCTATTTTAGGTGTAATAGAATTCTTATTTGAGGGCTTCCTAATTAAAAATTATATTATGACCTAAAATATGATTTTTCTCATCCTATATATATGGGGTCATGAGGGCGGAGGCACAAAGAATAAGCACAAAGTACAAACGTGGAGATTTGGGGTGCGTGTCCACAATGAAATCTAAGAGAAAGTCGGTACTTTGAACTTAGGACTTCGCCATCCAAGACAGAAGGAAGAAGAAGATCTAATCGAGGAGTCGTCAACTTTGGTTAGAAAGATTTCTACAGGTTGGTGAGTGATCTCAATTGTACTTTTATTTTTTCTTCTTGAGAGTGGTGAGAGGGTTGAATCTATTAGGGCAAAGGGTTCAATATGAGTTCTGTCAATCTTGTAATTTCATGTGAGTTATTAAAGGTTGGGAATTGTCCAGGTGACGTACGTCACCGCATATACTTGTCTTCATCTTGTGCTTGGTCTCCGTTAGACGGGGGTTGGTTTTGGTCAGGTGGGTTGGCAAACGCTTTCGTACGCGTCCAATATTTTTAATACTTTGGTTATAAATAGCCTTGAATTTCTTCATTCAAAGTTGATGTTTTGAGCCTAAAAGTTTCTAAACCACCAACGCCTATCCAAAAACAACCCTACGAAGCTTTAATTTGCCATCCACAAATTCTGTTAGAGTTATTAAGTTATAAAAGAGTGATCTTCATCTTGTCGTTAGAAGATCAAAAACCTTCTTGTGAAAAGGTTGAAGTTGGAGAGTCTTCAGATAAAAGCTCTCGGTTAAAGTTGGAGAGTCTTTAGATAAAAGCTCTCGGTTTAAAGTTGGAGAGGACTTCGGATAAAACCTCTCGTGTAAGAATTTGGTGAGCCTTCGGATAAAAACTCATGTTATACTATTTGTATAATAGTGAATTAAATTTGGAGAGAGTTTCGGGACTAGAGTACCCCTTGGGAGGATACCAGGATACATCGGGTGTCGATATTATTATTTCTTCTTCTCTTGTACTCTTATTCTTTAATTTAAATTGCCTATTAGCAATCATTTATTGCTTGATCATTTAGCTTGACCCTATTCACCCCCCTCTAGGGTGCTTACAATTTGTATCATAGCAAGGAATCTATTGTTAGGCTTAATATTCTTAGAGTAGATCTTTGTTATTATTTATATGGCATGGTATTCCTCCCCGATAAAGAGGGTTCAATTTCTAGTAGCATAGACAATCATGTTTCTTTTAAATGCAAGAAATGCTCTAAAGGAAAACCATGGCTAACTAATCCTTAGAGATTCTTAATGACCTTCATTCCACAAATCTCTTTCCTTATCTATGGAAGATCTCAAAACTCAATCACATGAGTTATCTCATTTGCATGATTCTTCTGTTGATGCTTTAAAGAAACAAAATGATGCTTTTATATCTAGAATTGCTTTATTTGAAAAAGAGAATAATATTTTAAATGCTAAATTTGATTCTCTTCTATGTATGCATGATGATTTTTTATCAGAACATTATATTCTTAAAACCAAATTTTATCATGTTTACTCTAGAGATATCAATTATTCTAGTATGTCACATGTTTATAATCATGGTCATTCTGATACATGTGCACACACTAGCCGGCTTTTATTGCTCTCGCATTGGATATACGAGTTTAACTTGTCCTATTTGTAGGATTTTTTTCTACCAATGCTAGAGTAAATGCTATTTGGGTTCCCAAAGCTAACAAATATGGATCCAAGTTTATTTGGATACTAAAATCTTCATCTAATATTGTAGGTGGAGCTTCTTATGTCGGGACATAGCACCGAGGAGCGTGTTGGTGGTTGTAAAGCTCAAAGGTCATCTTACAAGCAATTGTACCAACACAAATGTGGCCACTAGAGCTACTTTGGTAACATGCTAAACGATTCTTTCTAAATGGGTTTATTTATAGAATCTAGCATGTTATTATTGATGTCTTGCTACTAGCTCTCATTGATATCCTTTAATTGCTATCATATAAATCAATGTGAGATATGATACTAGCATGCTTAGTTAATTTTCTTGCAATTAATCTTTTCTAGCATGACTAGTTGTTTAGCTTAAATGATTAGTTCATACTTTGTAGTTTATCACTCATTTTTTGTTAGTGTGACACATTTATTTATGCATGCTATTTACTCATAGTCTTTATCTATTATGCATGCATATCACTCTAGTCCATCGGAGCTTGATTTTGATTTGGGCTAATATGATTTTAACTCTCCATCTTTAAGATTTTTGAAATAGTTACTACTTATCGATTTGCTTTTGAATTTCATATTTAATTTAATCGATATTTTTGAATATATGTGTTTAGCACAAGCTTCTTATCACTTGAATAGTAATCACTTATACTTCCTTTTAAACTTAAGCTTGCATAATATATTTATTATTGATTCTCCTATTTTATTTTGAGTATCTTCTTGTGAATCAATTATTTTTTGGCCTAATAAAGCATAGTTATACCTTTTTTTAATTTGTAATAGCTTTTCAATTATTCAATAAGGATGCATGACTATATACATTAAATTTCTAGTTATATGTTGTTCATGTATCTCTTATATTCATATATATATATATATATATATATATATATATATATATATATATATATATATATATATATATATATATATATATATATATATATATTCGTATAGATATCTTTATAGGGGCATATGAGTTAAGCTCAAGTTTTATATTGATTTGAAGAATTTAATTATACTTGTTATTTTCAAACTTGTTCTTACCTCATACTTTAGCTATTGATTTTTTTTTACCAAATTTGTGTATTTCCTCTTGAATCAATTAGCTTTCTTCTTAAAGCCTTCTTTTAATGATATCTTCTTGGCTTTTTGGTTAAATTTATGGATACATGCTTTTTAATTGATTCTTGAATCTTTTCATGTATGCCTATTTGACACACATATATATATATATATATATATATATATATATATATATATATATATAATTTTATTTTTTTAGCATGTACAAACTCAGTTAAATCGTGTGTCTTCCCGTACATAATTTTTAGCCGGTCGTCATGTCGTTTCGGACTCTTCGTGCAGATCTTGTCCCCACTGGCTTTTTCATCATCGCCCCACACGCACTCCTCGCGCACTCCGTGCGCTCTAGAGCCTCACGAGATGGCTGACGTCTTTCGACGTAGGCAACTCAACGCCTCGCTTTGCCTACGACGTCGAAGGTGCCCCCGACGTCTTCACGACGCCTACGACAGTCGATGCCGCCCAGCCTCGGGTTCTATGCGCACGACGCCCTTACGACGTCTTCTCGACCCCCATACGGCGTTGCACGACGGGCCGCGTGATCGACCGTCGTTTATACCTGTGGTAGAATGGTGCCAGTCATCGACTATCCGTGCGACGCCCTAGCCGTTGAGTTTTCATGCACGGGCGTTCCATTCTGTTCCACGCCAGCTCACATCATGACCATTTTTGGTCAGTCCGACGACGTTGTGGATGTCCAGCATCGCACAGGCCAGGCTCACCATCTCCTTGGATGAAGTTTAAAAACTTTCTTATATATATATATATATATATATATATATATATATCGAACACCGATATGAAGGCTCCTCTCTTCCAGACGTGCTCCTATCGCTCGAGCTGACCCACCAAATTGCCAAAACGCAGCACAGAGTTGGCGTCGGCTAACCCCGACCGCGGGTGGGACTGGTAGCTATCAGGTATCCGCTTCCGGGGTCATAGCTCAGACCGTCGCTCCCCACTCCCATGGCTGTTTGCTTCCTTCCCCCCTCCTCCTGTCCTTTTTTGAGTTCTCCTTTGGAGAGGCTTCCAACCCCCCGAGCCTTTTGCTTCTTCCTCGGCTCTTGTTTCTTTCTTCCTTGCTATGTTATTTCTAGGTGGATGTCCCATCCTCGTTTTGTAACCACGTTTGTCTGTTGTGGGCTTTCCTTTTGGTCCGGTTTGGGCCATTTATAAGATCCTTCTTTTGTATATATATATATATATATATATATATATATATATATATATATATATATATATATATATATATATATATATATATATATATATATGATTCCTAAATTTTTCTATTTCTTTGTTTTATACCTTTAAGTTGGGATGTTGAGAGAAAATGTTTATTAATTCTTACTCACGACTAATTATGGATGTTCTTTTAAGAATCATATCGTTTTATGCTTTATCTTGATTTTAAATTTGCCTCTGTTATTAGTGCACTTCTTTAGTCTATATCATTTATATTTTGCTATTTGCACTATGAAAGCTTTTTGAAAAATGTGTTTCTTGCTATCTTTAGATTTGTTTAGCTTTCGTGATCTTAATGATCTTTCATTGCTCATTCCTTGGGTATTATTCTCCCTTAACATTATTGTTGCCCAATGACATTTTTGTAGCTCATCAGAATACATGTAATTGATACATCATGTTTCTTATGTCTTTAGCTACTATGGGTTGAGCTCTTGTGTTGAGATTTTTAATTTCTAGAGAATACACTTATTTATAATGGCTATAATATTTTGCATTCTTTAGATCGATTTATTATTTTATTATCTTAGGTTAATCTCAATACTTGGCAAAGAGATTTTTTTATTGTGTCTCCATGAATATCTTTTTTGGCCTATACTTGATAAGAGTGTAATTCTTTTATTTGCCATCTTTTGCTCTTATCTTTGCTTAGTCAAGAGTCTATAAATCATTTTGATCATTCAAAATGTATTATCCTTATTGTGAACTCTATGCTTAAGCAAGTATCTTTAGTATTAGTGACTCAAGATTTAAAGAGCACATTTATCTTCTTAATGGTTTATCTCATTAATCTTAAATGGTTATAGCTTTGCTTATTTATGGTATTGTTATGCTATATAATTTTGGCTCACTTTCACCCGTCTAGCAATTGATCTCTATTTCAATATATATATGATATGCTAGTTTACAAAAATAAAATTTGTGTTTTGCCTTGATGAAATTTGTATTTTATCTTAGACACATAATGTTTACTATGTAAAATTAATTTGAATTTTTTTGATGCAATCTTGTTTCTATTAAGATTTGTGATTCCTTGCGTTAACTTCCATCCATACTAGTCATTAGTAAGCATCTCTTAAATCTCTCTCATCTTTGAATCATGATTTCAACGTATTATCATATTACATCTCTTTAGATTAATTTGTAATCATTTAAATGAGATTGACTCTTTCCCATATTTTCCATTAATTTGTAAGATTCTATTATAATGTGGATTTTGGATTTTATCTTGATAAAACTTATTGTTGGATCATATTTATTCATTTTTACTTTATGAATGATTCTAATGATTGAGTAGTCCTATATTATCAAATTATGTAATTATCAAGTTGATTTATTACTCTACTTTGACTACTCATGGATTATCACATATGGCCTTTGCTATTTGAATTTTATTGGTTTTTCATTTAGTATTAGCAAGGTTTAGTTGTTACCCGTTGATGGGTATATATGTGGTAAAACATACTTGGTCCATGCAAACAAGTAAGTTGTTTGATTCTTTCTTAATTAGATAAGAATGGACATGATATTTGAGTTTTATTTTTATTTTATTTTTGATCTATATTTATCTTTCATCATGAATGTTCTAATTTAATTCATTCATATTTCATGATGACCTTTTTCACAAAAGGTAACATACATTGATCTATAATATTTTAAATATGAGTTTCTTCTATATAGGTTAATGTATGTCATCCTTTGATTACATGTGCTTAATTGGAATATTCTTTTGATTTGTCATCTTTAGTGGCTATTAATTGGATATCTCTTTTGACTAAAGATGATATTATTTGTCCTTTGACAATTTTGTAGCCTTATATGCATTGAGCAAGGGGGAGAAATCCTTAGTCGATTTACCCCTAGATCTTGTAGTTATCTATTTTATGCTATAAGTGCTTTGGAACTAGATACGCATATTTGGGGAGAAAATTAATTAGTTCAATTCATTTATACCCTTTAATATGTCGTATACCTAGTTCATCATGGATCCATAGTTTCTTCAATTTCAAATCTTATTGATTGAGGTCATGATATTTTTATCTTGAAGGGTTTATGAGAGTGTATGCAATTGTCTTTATTATATGTCTCTCTATTTTATATGGGTTAAATAGGTAATCTTGTTAATATCAACTTTCTATATTATCTTTATGACTATTGTGCTTTCATTGATTTGGCTTTCCTTGTATGCTTAATTAATTTGGCTTTCCTTGTTGAGGACTTGCCCAAAATTTATGATTTTTATCAATATTGGTAATACTTTGAGGGGGAGCATTCAAGTCGACTAAACTTCTGATTCTCAAGTATTTTTCTCCTTTACCTTCTTATTTATTTAAATTGTATTCATATAACATGAAAAGGTAATTGATTTCAAATGCATGAACTTGGGTAAGCAAATAGTTTTTGCAAATAATGAGATTATTCTATATCAATTGGTCTATTTTACATTGATCTTTCTTTTATTTTGTTCTACTATTTATTTGTGGACAATTGTGACTATCATAGTTTCATTGATCAATATTTTAAGTATATATATTATAATATCTCAATTGGTATCTATTTTCATTGATATCTTTTTTGCAATTATCTAATCCCAATGACTTTTAATTGAAATCATTTATTTCATATTTTTCTTCCAAAACTAAAGTAATATTTCATATCATATTGTGTTTTAGATTTTCTCATTGGATTTCAAGTTGGTAAACTATCTGTTGATTATTTTCAAATTCTTTCAGTTTTACCAATAATATTGTGTTTTGACAAGTAATCTTTTTATTTGGTATTCTACATTGAGTATGTAGCTTTCTAAACTTGTCTTTACACACTTCTTCCATTATTTTTATTAATACATCTTGATCATGATTTTATATGCCTCCTCTTGCTCTGAGTTATTAACTTTAAATTGTTCTCATTTTATTTCTTAGTACGGGGGAGCCTATCTTTGATCATGTCAAAGGGGGAGAAGTAAGTTTAAATATGGGTTTCATTAATTTAATTAGCATGCTATTAGTGGTATATTCTTATATCTGCTTATACATTAGTGATACATTCATCTATTATGTCCATACTAAAGTAAACATATTTGCCATAATAAAAAGTGAGAGATTGTTGGCCCAATGATTGTATCATGTTTCTGAATATGGTTAATCAATTAAGTTTAGTATTTTATTATCACTAATGCTCATGCTATCACTATAATATTATACTTAAACTTAACATAGTCCTAATGTGCATTAACTTGATCATACTTGCTATTATGTATACTATTTTGTTCCTCTAACATGTATTTGCAAAAAAGCAATAAGCAAGATCAACATGGACATATGAAATAAACAAATCATGGTGGGCCAAAGATGACGGCATACCACAAGATTTCTTTGAACCACACAATGACATCTCTGAAGCCACGCACTCGAGGGTTCAGATTTTACAACATGAATATCTTTGGACATTGGCGTCAAGAAAGAAGCCATCATCTATCAAGTAAAGAAGCCAAGCCATGCCATCATCATTTTAAGACTCTTAAGAAGCCTCCATCTGCTCAAGTATATCTAGAGTCTGTAATGAGTTTTAGGAATATTTGTAAACACAAGAAATGGATGGCAAAACCAAAAGCTAGGGTAGAAATTAGCCTAGGATCATTTTCAGATGGAAATCGACATACCGGCGGTACACCGGTTTATACCGGCGGTACACCGGTTTATAACGGCGGTATACACGATTTATATAAAATCTACTCTCGGCCTAATGAACCGGTATATCGACGGTATATCGGTTTGTACCGCCGGTATACCGTTTCAGTAACGTTAAAAATCTAACGGTCGGATTTTGAGCATTTAATGATCCCAACGGCTATATTTTTAGTCGTTGCATTCCAGATCGGTATACCGACGGTACACCGATTCGTACCGACGGTATATCGGTTGCTGAATGAAAAGTTGACTTTGAGCTCTTTTCAATGCTTTGGTTATAAATAGCCTTGAACCTTTTCATTCAAGGTTGATGCTTTGAGCCTAAAAGTTTCTAAACTACCAAAGCCAATCTAAAAATAACTCTATAAAGCTTTAATTTGTCATCCACAAATTGTGTTAGAGTTATTGAGTTATAAAAGAGAGATCTTTATCTTGTTATAAGAAGATCAAAAACCTTCTTGTGAAAAGGTTGGAGTTGGAGAGTCCGCGGATAAAAGCTCTCGGTTGAAGTTGGAGAGTCTTCGGATAAATGATCTTGGTTTGAAGTTGGAGAGGCCTTCGGATAAAAGCTTTCGTGTAAGAAGTTGGTGAGCCTTTGGATGAAAACTCACATTGTACTATTTGTATAATAGTGGATTAAAGCCGAGAGAGTTCTGAGGTTGGAGTGCCCCTTTGGAAGGATACCCGGATACATCGGTTGTCGGTATTGTTGTTGCTTCTTCTCTTGCACTCTTAATCTTTAAATTGCCTATTAGCAATCGTTTAGTGCTTGATTATTTAGCGTGACCCTATTAACCCCCCTCCCCCTCTAGGGTGCTTACAAGGTCTACTGGAGCATGACAACAAGGCTTGTCATTTTTGAGTCAAAGATGGAAAGTAGAAAACATGGAGTTTTTGGGACCGTTAGTTGTCGAGCAATCCCTAGTTTGGGAGCTGCATAGAGTATAGAAAGTAAAGATGAGGAAAGATTTAGAAGTATAATAAGTTAGGGAGAGTCTTGTATTGTCATTGGACAACTAGTGCACAAGGTTTGAGTTTCTCGGACGATTGCCAAGGAATTGGGATTGATTCGGCCTAGAGGGAACTATGTTACAAGACCTTCACGGGGTGTGCGACCTGGCCTAAAAGGTGTGTCTTAATGCGAATATTTTGCGAACTTCGGTGGAAATCGCACCTCGTACACGAAGTCGTACCCTATTACCCATGTGGTCCATGGATAGCTTTTCATGCTAGTGACCTTTATATAGATTGAGACGGCGTGCTTGCAGATCGACGTGCATGTCGTTAGACTGGGTCAAAAAGTGGATGCAAGGCACGTAACACAACTATCAAGCTGGCTTCAGCAGAGGCACATGCTTCGGCACAATATGTAGTGTTATGGTTTAGTAACTTGACACCATGTTCCTACATTATAAAGTGTGTTGTTGAAAGGAACATTAAAGGCCAGATGCTAAGTATGGGTAAATTGACACTGTCGTGTACCACGAGTATGGTTTCTTCATATAAGTATGCTTAGTTATTATGCCATAAAACTGATCCTAAGACAAGATTAGAAAGACCACTAAAATCAAAGTTCGCACTCACTAAAATAATGTATTGGTTTTGAATGGGTGGGTACAAGACTTCCCCACCAGTGCATTCTATGTAATAATACCCCACTAGATTGCTTGCAGGTTTCAGGTAGCAACTCGTTCGGTGCGGAGCTCGCTTGGACGCGTTGACACTACAAGAATAAGGGCTTTTCTTGATGGTGATTCCCCGTCAAGAAATGGGTATCTTGACGGCTGCGGATCCGTCAAGTAGGTCGGAGTCAAAAAAGAATCCCCCCTTTTCTTGACGGTCGCTGCCAGGACTTTTTTTAACGATTTTTGGCCGTCATATTAAGTAGTTTTCTTGACTGTTTTTAGCCGTCAAGATAGCAGTTTTTTTAAAAACCATCAATGTAGGTGAAAACTTTTCTTGAATCCGGCCTAGATGACGGCTATTAGCCGTCAAGAAAAGCCCTCTTACAGCAGGATTGAGTTAATTGCTGACATTTTATAACCGTCAAGAGAAGCTAAATTTTGTATAGCAAAAATTCTATTTATAGTTATATATTATGAATCGAACATACACATAATATCAATAATCCAGAAAATATACATACATCAAATAACTATAAAATCTAATTTTTATATTAATAAACTGTATATTGTTCATACACCACAAACTTCCAATACATCCAACCACAAACATATAACACTTGTCCAACCACAAACATATCTAACAAAAGTATGTAGTTACCATACATCTTAAACATCCAAACTGATAATTATACAAATAAAATAAAAAAAGTAGTAAACCCGACCAGAGCACATCCCTTCCATATTCACAGTACCTTCATTTTTTATGTAGTTCCTGAAAGAACAAGAGCACAAATTACCAATTTATGTTAATGAGCTTGTTGACCAACAAAGAAATAAGAGAACAATATCCTGGAAAAAATAATTATTTATGTGTCTGCACAAGAGAAATAGATTTAATTAGTATATGTGTTTGTACAAAGTGATATCAACTGTATTGGAGAACAAAAAGTTTAACTTTTTATCATATATCAACTGTATCAAAAAAATTTAATTAAAGGATTGCCTATGTATATGTAAAAGTGTGTGTGTGATAGGATACTAAGTAAGTGCATGGTATATACTGTAAACTGCAGCAGGGTTGTGTATCAGTGGCTTGTGAACACATCAGGCCTGTTGCAATTGTGAACACATCAGGCCTGTTGCATAGGGGTGTATGAATTATGTGTTAATCCTAATGTATTATTGCAAGTGCATTCATATATGGTGAAGACAAGGATTAGTTGTATTAATATCTGTTCAAAAAAAAGATGGTATAGAATCTTGATTCTTAATAACTTCAATTCACAAAAAATGCATAAACTATTTTGCATACCTCTAAAGTTTTAGATTCCACCTAACAATCCAGTAGCTATAATAGCAGAAGAGTCTTCATTGTCTGCATAAGAGTATCAGTATCAATAAGATGCTACTGTATCAGTATCAAAAAAGCCTAAGAAGTAGTATCAATATTAGAAGGTCCATCCTACCTATGTGCTACCTAAGGGATAGATCAAATAACAAGACTGAGATATTATGTTAACAGAACATAGATACCAAATTTATAGGATAGTACAGGTAAGTTGGATTTGGACTGAACAGTCTAGAGTACAAGGAGTACAGTGTATGCAACTGTGGACTGAATCATGAGGAGGGGACTGATCAAAATGAATATCTAGGCTTCTAAGCCATTCCACCCTTACCAACAGTCAAGTGAATGTAAGAGGCTAAGCCCTACCTCAACATACTGATATAGGAATAGGGATAACATTAACACATCCCCATCTATACTGCTGCCACCAAAGAATAATGCACTACAGTAAGCATCCTTCTCACTGATACCTAACCAAATAGGGACTGCAAAACTTTTCAGAAGGAAAAAGGTAAAATTTATGGCAAACATATACATGCAAGAATATTCTTGTAATGACAAAAGAAAATTCCCAAAATAATTAGCTAAAATGATTTTAGCTTGATGGCTTATTAGTTTTTTTATGATAGTATCTTTTTTACTTAGTGTTTGATCTTTCACATCTCTACCATTGTTGTAAAAAGAACCACTAGGCATCTCCTGGTGGTCCAGGCCCTTGAAGTCAAGCCTGGGAGAGCTGTACTTGGCAAATCAAAACTAAGATGGGATGCCTGGGTGATTAGGCAATTGCCTAAGGCCAATTAAGCAAGGTAGGTGCACGTGAGCTCCACAACCAAGAGGTTGAGATTAAACAAATAAATGGTTATGACTCGATTCTTAATATACGAGGAAGTTTACTATGCAATCTCTTCTCCTTATAACTTATTTATGCCCAATTTTCTTCTCCATCTAGAATCCTATATATCATAGCGGCAGCAGTTGGGAGATGTGGCACTGTAGCAGCAGCAGTTGCAGCTCCTTTTTTTTTTCTAATTAGACACCGCACACCAGCAACCTTATTATTCTTCATCTTTTTCATCTTCTCCTTCTTTCTCCCTCCTTTTCCTTTTTAGTTTTGGGAAGAAAAAAATATTCCCTAAAAAACCTTTTTACTTTCACTTTTTCAAATAAAGAACTCAATGGATTCATTAGTTTTTCTTTCAAACTCAAGCTTATAAAAGCTTTGGGAATTACAAGCTTAAGCATTGATGTAAATAGTCCTAACAAAAAGAATAATATTTTCCATAGGCATGAAATTAAAAGAGTTAGAAATACAGAGTTTGCAATTTTTTTGGTCATGTCTAACATGTATTTGTATCTCTCTCACTAGTGTCCCATATATTTTTATGCAAGCGCGTGGTAAATTCATAAGTGTAAACATGTTGAGAACTTGAGACCCATAACAATAGTTGCAGTAAGGAAACAATTTCTCTAAAAAATGTCTTCAAGAAGAGTTCAAGCTGAAACATTCAAAATCTTGAACTTATATTCCAAATCTAATCGCGCGAAGTAAAGCAGCAAAAATAGAACGATATCAAAATCCTATTGCAGAACACAAATTATGCAGGTTTCATGTACGTTCCCTCCAAATATGCACTTAATTTCAATTAGAAATAAATGAGAAATGTTTTTAAAGATGTATATCAATGAGAAATGGTCTATTGGTCCAACCTAAGGTGATATAAGTAACACATTATTGTTAGCACCAAAATTAGGAAACCTTGTTACTGAAACAGACATACATGTAGCTTCCTGAGTAGAAAAAGAAAAAAAATGATAACACAAAAGAAAAGCCTTAGGTCATGTAAGTACGACCAAGCAAGCATAACCATGAAATATTAGATGGACAAAATAATATAATATGTATTATGCAGCCGAGTAGCTTTTACACACAATATACAGTTTTAAAATTAAATATGAAGAATAGTTTAGAAACAAGTAAACCTTTAAAATCATGTGTGGTGAGTTTTTCTAGAAACTGACATGAAGTGATCACAGTTGTCAGCTCTCAACTGTCAAATTGACCTGAAGAAGACAATTCGAACAATATAAGAAAATTAGATTAGATACTGGAAATAAATTTAAGTAGGACTGAAGTGACTTAATAATAAAAAAGGTGAAGCATGTAGCTTAAGTCCAACATGATCTTTTCAGAACATAAATAATAAGAACTAAGCAATGAACAATTTTATGGAATATCAAGTAAACAAGTTGATGACCCAGTTGTTTATATCTCTACGCGTGCAGAAACAGATTGTGTTTGTTGTATTTGCCCCTACACTCATATTTGGAACTTCCAATTCCATGCTTTGAGTTTCTGATTGACAAATTGAGTGATAGTAGTATAAATAAAACTAAGGCTAATGCAACACTAAGGCTTATAAGGACAAATAGCTCTCAGTTCCAAATATTGTTAAGTGTTCAAAGCCAGCAAACAAGATGGTATTGCAGAAATCGAAACATAACATATTTATCTCAGTGTTCAAAGCCAAGGAAAAATAGCTCTCAGTCACGCAGAAGGAAAATGATGTTACATTTGTGTTTGGATTGCCACAAGTAAATCCAGTTACAACAAAACATATTCATCTCAAAACAAACATATATTAGAAGATTCCTCCCAAATGATGCAGCTTTTGTTTTTCTAAGTAATAGAATTCACATGCTATAGATGACCGAATAATCCAAACAAAGATTCTTCTCTAATTTCAGAAAATTTGTTTGTACCAAAATAATTTGAAAAAATACGTCGTACAAAAATTTAAATAAAATTCAAAATCAACATAGATTCTATCAGTCGTCTGGCAAAAATGGGACGAACTGGCTTTTTGGTTTGGTTCACTGTTAGCAACCAACTTTAGTCCCTTGTAAACTGATCACAAAAACTTTAGTTCCCCAACTATAGTGTTTGCTATTTGTTAGTGTTAGCTAAGCTAGCAGCCAACTTTAGTCTATAAATGATCTAGTGTTAGCTATTTGTTTATTATGATATTGCAAAAAACAAAACAACACAAAGAAATATAGTCTATGATTTCTCTCACACAGTTGGTCACCGAATAGAAAACCCTAAAAAAATTAGTTCGAATCGGACCGATCGGTACTTCCTGAAAAATACTCCTCCGATCAGTATTCCCCTTAACACAAACAAATCGAAAAAAATCAGAACAAATCGAGAATAATAGGAATAACACAGAACCGAGCTCGGATTGAGGATCGGAAGACGTATCCGTCGAGAAATCGACATGAACAAAGAGAGATAGAAAGTACCCAAGGAGAATCGGCATTGGCTAGGGTTTCAAACTCGACTGTTGCTTCGTTCTAGAAATAGAACAATCGTGAAAGAAGAAGTGGACCTGGGCTTGGTTGAGGGAGGCCATGGCCTAGGGGTTGAGGGCTCCGGTGCGGGGAGGGACGGCCACGTCGGCGGTGAGTGTCCCCATAAGACCGCCGAAGGTAGCTCCCCGGGTCGTACCTGTGGCGGTGACGACCGCTACCTCGACCTCCACCGGCTGCTTGGCCAGCCACGATCGAAAGAAAGCCTCCACCTCCTTGAACCGGGGCTGGAGTTGGACCAACGGGTTCGGGGGCGGCGCGACCGACGCCACCACTATGCCGCCGCCGCCACTACTGCCACCGTTCCGTCGCCTCCGCCCAAATTCGGCGTTAGGGTTTGAGAGTTGGGGTTAGGGTTTGGGTGAAGGAGGAGGAGGAGGGATTCGAGGATGAGAATGAGGGGATGGCTTGGATTAGAGAGTATGGAGGAATAGAGATGAGAATGAAGAGGGGCTAGGGCTCGGGGATATAAGAAAAGCAAGTTATATAAAAATTACCAAAATGGCATACAAAAATATAGGCGAGAATTTTATCGCGTTACAATGCATGACGCTTATGAAAAAACCATCAATAAAAATAAAGATTTTATTGACGGTTCCTCTAAAACCGTCAATAATAATGCAGGTTTACTTGACGGTTACTTGAAAACCGTCAATAATACTCAAAAAAAGGATAATTTATTGACGTAAGGCTAAAACCGTCAAGATAATCCCTTTTCTCGACGGCTTTTCACGACCGTCAACTTATAAACCGTCAAGAATCGTTATTTTTCTTGTAGTGTGAGGCATGTAGTTCCTTAGCATTTCGAGGTACGTGAAATACTTTACTTATATGAGACATAATGTATGGACTTCGTCTATTGTACTCTTCGTCAAGTTGTAAGTCTCATGGCATGATCTTATTTTAATTGAGAGATGAGAGAGAGGGAGAGCTTGAGTTATTGTAATATTGGCTTTGTACCGGTGTAATCTTCTGTTTCAATATCAATACAGATGATTTTGTTTCTATATATTTGTGTTGATTCATATTTTCTGCTTGGGACGTCTATGCGACTCTGGCATTTAGTTGCTCAATCGACCGTCTCGGTTTTTCCTTGTGCGGACGTAACATAGGCTCTGGCATCATGCCTACACGAGGATGATTGGTTTCACGGAACCGGAATGTGACATAATGTTATCATAGCACGACTTTATTGTCACGTTACGGTTCTGCAGAACCGATAGTCCTCGCTTGGGTGTGATTCTACCCGAGCTTAGGTTGCGCACATGCAAGGCAATACCAAAACGACCAATTACAATAGCTTGGTGATGAGGTCGTCGAACAGAAGTCTCGAACAGAAAAGTTGAATAACATAAGATGTATAGAAACAAGATAATCTTTATTGAATAATCAACAGAATTACAAAAGGGAACAAAGCCATGATTATAATCACTCAAGCTCACTCTCTCTCTCTCTCTCTCTCTCTCTCTCTCTCTCTCTCTCTCTCTGAATACAAATCACTCTACTCTCCCTTATCTCTCAACACAACAAAACATGTCATTAGACTTACAACTTGCGGATGCTTCAGAAGGAGTTGACCATAAATTATGTCACGTATAAGTGATATCTTCAACGCAGCCGTATGCCTCGAAACGCTAAGGAACTTCATGACTCAGCATGTCCAAGCGAGCTTCGCACCGAGCGTGTTGATATCTGAACCTGTACACAAACAAACTGGTGGTATGTTCGTATAGAACCGTACCGGTGAGGGGCATCTCGCCCACCCATATAAAACCAACACATTATTTTAGTGGGTACAACTTATTCTTTTGTAGTCTTTCTAATCTTACCTTAGGATTGATTTCCAATACATAGACTCCTGCCCTACTCGTGTTGTAACCAACGTGATCCTGCACCAAATCCTTGTAACCGTGTTACAAAACCCATATGTGCAAACATCATGGTCGTGCCTCGCAGCAACATGAATCATACTCTTTTATTTGCCCTTTCAAACAACTCAAACATGAAATCATAAACTTGTGTCAATGACTCAAACACCCGATGCCAAATCTCGTGCTAAAGCACGTGTCTGTGCTATAGCCAAATCTTAGGATCCATAATTGTGTTACAAATCGTTCACACATATCTTGACTCATCTGTGTCATGCTTATACTTCTTGTGACTTAACCGACACCGTGTATGCAGGTTGCCCCTCAACACACCAACTTCTTTATATAAAAAATTACGCCCCCAACCTACGTGGACTTTATAGCCTGGCGTAGAAAAGGTCGATCGGCACGGGTAGCGAGTCCCGTCAAAAGCCTTGAATCACCTGAGCGGTACAATCCATCTCAGCTGTCTTCTTTTTCCCCTAGGCCGAATCGATTCTGTGGCCGAAGGTTGTCATTCAAGGATGCAAAACCTTGTCGACAATTTATCTAATTATCATGCAATGGTGCCTACCTAACTCACCATATGACTTAAACCAGTGTTCTTCCTTGCTTTCCTTTCCATACCTCTATGACGACCCCAAACTAGGGACTGCCTCGGTGACATGCAGTCTCGAGAAATTTCAATGTTTTTATACCTTTTCGACTCAACTCAAGAACGCCTATTTGATAGCTCTCATGCAACTTAAACAAGTGGTGTTCCTTTGATGTGCCATAAAATTGTATCATACTCTTTACGATGAGCCTAAAAACCATGGGAACGTTCACGTGCTCAAATCGAGCAACCGTGTTCTTTGAGTGCTTTAACCCATACCATAAACCTTATGGCTGCATTGAAAATCATGGGCCACGCACGCTATGATGAGAAATGCGACCGTGAGAACATCTAGACTACGACTGCAAGTTGATATTCTATGTGCTAATATAAATGTGACCTACTTTACCCAAGTCATCTCCTCTTTACCCAAGCCGTAGGATCGAAGGTCCGGGTGCCAACTTTGAAAGCCATCATGGAGTGATACTATCATGTCCCGGTTCCGCAGAACTGATCGTCCTTGCTAAGGTGTGATGCCGCGTGAGCCTAGGTTATGCTTGCGTAAGACGGTTTCCATAATGGCCAATTACAACAGCTTACGACGAGGTCGTCGTACAGAAATTCCAAGCAAAGAAATTAAATAACACAAAGACATGTACAAAATGATATTCTTTATTGATATTAAAAAGAAGATTATAAGGGCACGAAGCCAAGATTACAAGTCACTCAAGCTCACTTTCTCTCTTGATACAAACAGTCAGCTCTCTCTTCTCTAAATTACAATCGCTCATGCCGAGGGCTTACAACTTTTGGGTGCTTCAGAAGGCAATGTCCATACATTATATCCCGTGTAGATGAAGTCGTCAATGCGGCTGCACGCCTCGAAATGCCAAAAAACTCCATACCTCAGCACATCCAAGCGAGCTCCGCTTCGACGAGTAAGTACTTGTTACCTGTGCTTTAAAAACTATTGGATGGTCGGTATACAATCATACTAGTGAGTAAGCCCCTCGTCCATCCATACAAAACCAACACATTCATTTAGTGAGTGTGACTATTCCTTTGATTGTCTTTCTATTCTTGCCTTAGGATCAATTTAATAACTTAGATTCATGGCCTATTCGTGTTGCAACCAACGTGATCGAACTATCAATTCTTTGAAACCGTGCTACAAAATCCAGTTGTGGGAACATCATGGTCATGCCATAAGACCCATTTATGTGACAAATATTGAGGCTGTGCCTCGCAACATAGTGTAACTTATTCATACTTGCCTTACTATCTTTCTTATTTCAACATAAAATTGACTCGAACTATACTCATAAACTTGTGTCATTGACTCCACAAATGACACCTTATCTCGTGCCGAAGCACGTGTCTCTGCTATAGCTAAATCTTAGGCTCCATATTTGTGTTGCAAACCGTGTACACATTTTCTTTGACTCATTCGTGTCGTGCTTACACCTTCTGTGAATCAACCTACACCGTGCATGCGGATAGCTGTTCAGCACACCAACTCATCTATATGAAGGGCCACAGGCAATTCAAGCCATCTTAGACATGGCTTGGATAGAGGCGATTGACCAGTACGGGTAGCTAGCCCCACTACAATCCCCGAATATCCTATGCGGTATAGTCCAGCATCCTATTTAGCTATCTTTTTTCTCCTAGGCCAACATGATCCCGGTGCCCCCGTGATTCATTCGAGGAAGTATATGCCTTGTACAGAAGTTGTCCATGACCACGCACCTACGATGACATCTAGACTCAACATAAATGCATAGCCTACTGATGTTACTGCTCAAACCTTTGTTTTTCATCTCTTCTTTCCATAATCAATACAAATCCCAAGTCAGGGAATGCCTTGGCGACCCACGGTCGCGATGGCTTTCTATGTTACATCTCTAAAATCTCAGGAACGACTATTACATAGCCTTCCTGCCAAGTGAGCTGACACACAATCTTAACCCGACTCAGGAACGACTATTTGAAAGCCTTCCTACTTAACATTAAACCAACTGTGTTCTGTGCGACGCTACCAGCTAAGTCATACTCCATATAACGAGCCTTGAGATCGTGGGACTGTGTGGCTATAACAAGCTATAAAATTGTGGGACCGTGCCTGCTATGATATCAAGTCGATAGCCTGTGGCATAACTTTTGCCTAACTCAATATGTGGGGTCAAAAGACCAAGTACCAACTTTGAAAACTATCATGGAGAACATCTAAGCAACATTATGACACTTTTTTTTATGTTCTACACACAAACTTGACTCAATGTGTTACTCCATTAGCTATGTGGATTTATCTCTTTTTTTTATCAAGCCAATTCAGTGAAATAAAAAATTTCTTTTATTAGTGTAAAGGTCAAGCTGAGACAAGTTTACCGAAGCCACCCACCTGAGCGAGGAGTTGCCTCGGCCGAGCGGGACTTCGAGCAAGTCGTTGCATGATTAAGTCCAAACGCCTTTGCATTTTGATTACTCCAGTTGAACTGAGTGGGACGGGACATTACAATATCTAGGCTACAAGTTAACTATTCCATGTTCTATACACATTTGACACAATAGAATTATTCGCTTAGCTATGTGGGTTCATCTTTTTTATTAACAAGCCTATTCTGTGCAATTGAAAACTCTCATTTATTAGTGTGAAAGCCAAGCTCAGGCAAGTTCATCGAAGCCACCCTCCTGAGCGAGGAGTTGCCTCGACCGAGCGGGACTTCGAGCAAGCCTTTCATAGCCAAGTCCAAATGCCATTGCGTTTCGATTCCTTCGGTTGAACTAAGGGGGTGGGGTACTACATAATATACAACTCAAAAAAAGATTCGTCCTCGAAACTTACTGAGTATACATTCATCAACTTATTACTTATACTCGACTTACATTTATCCGGCATATATCAAAGATCTCTAGAACACCTTTCATACTCGTTTCATCACTAAGAATCATGCTCATAACTTAGCCAAAAAAATTTATCTATCAACTATATCACAACATAATCATCAAGTCTTATCTTTTTATCTATACTACGCTTTGGCCGTTATATCTTGAAACATGGGGTAACTTACAACTCGCTGTACACACAAACAATTTAGTTATAGGACAAACCTACCTGAGCAATATTCTTAACATTCCAAACCAAAAATATAACCAAGTCGAACATTACTTGTCCCTTAGTCGAAACCCAGTTTTGCCCCTTATTTTAATTTAAACTACTTAAAACTTTTCAAGTCTTCAACTCAATCTCCCAATCAATCGTTCAAACCTGACTACATCAATGCCTCACTAAATATCATCAGTATCGATACTCAATTTTCGCTAACCAATTTGACTATCTTCTGAAGTTATCGTTTACAACCTTCTATCTTCTGGATATTTCTAAACCCTTTGAACAATCAATAAAAATTTGAATCTTCTACGTATGCACATCTCGAATATGCTCTTTCAAATTTGATTTTTCATTCCCAACAATATTGTTTCAATCCAACCAAGTAAACTTTTGCTTTCATTCATTTCTCGAGACACATTCTATTTCATCGACACACAAATTTATTTTTAATCACCAACTTTCTTCTATACTCAAAATCCGATCCAACAATTTAATTTGTTCTATCAACATATGATACTCATCCAATCAATTCTTTTATCTTATTTGAATTTAGCATACCACTTGAGTTGGATTGTGCACATATTTAAGGCGATCCTAAAATATCCAATATCTAATATCATCGCCTGATCAAATCCTACTAACTATTAAAACTATCTAAGAGCTTCCATCTAATATTCATTCCTCAACTCTTATAACTAGCTACCCAGCTCTATAATCTACCCATACGACTCTTGCTAAGGTCAATCACACCAAGTCTATCTCTCGACATAAGGACATTTGCCTAACTGCTAGGCTAACTCACCAAGTCAAAGTCATGCATCATCCTGTGCAACCAACATCAAATACTCACCCCTCCAATCCTAAGGTCAAACCATAGTCGACAGTACAGGGTATTCTACCTAAAGTTTGTCTCACTTCGATTTCTAAACTTCAAGCATAGATTTCTCCTATCCCCACTTGTAACGTTCAGTCCAAGAAGTCTGAGTCATTCAGCAAAGCCATTCCTAAGGTAAATTATTTCACGATCATCCTCGATCACGACATGGTTTAACAATACAAACACACAACTCTCAAACTCGTAATCCTCAATTCGTTCAACAGACCTGTCAATCCAAATTTGTATACCTCAATTTCAAAATCATAAGTTATAATCTACTGATCACATGTCGTAATGTCGATTCTAATTCTGAGTCGTAAAATCTCAATCATACATTCGTCCAGTTTGACTTTCCTCAATTCCCAATCCTACTAGTCCTCAATTTTGTGTATCTATCTTATCGCACAATCGTGAGATTGCCTACTATAAATCTCCGAGTCGTATAATCTTCACATCAATAATCATCAAATTTGTCAATATTTTTGTTTCGCATAATCCGATTAGTATTAATTCATGCAAACTTCAAGTTCATATTATCAAGTTATTCAAACATTCATTTCTATCAAAATCCCAAAGTATAGAATCCATTCAACAACAACAATCGACACGACTATCATTCCTTGAATTAGAGTACCCACGAGTTATTGCACATCGATCTTTAATACACCTCAATACCCTCGACGATATACATAACCTGACGATCTTTATTTGCAATGAACTCTGAGTCGTGCAACTAATATTATCATCCGAACTGGATATACGATCAGCTCTTATAAATTCAAGATCAATTTATTTATTGCTATCTTCCAAACCAGTTACCTAATCAATTCATTCAAACCCAAAATCACGTTTGTTATCATTTAACTTAGTCATTGTGTAACATAATTCCTCAAATTGCATCGTTCTATACTAATTCAAGTCATCGAGCAATTCATCCAAATCCTTAGAGTCATTTTCGTATCTTCAAATCCAAACTTCCATGCGCGCTATCTTCTTATTGTGCTATCATTCCTTAATAAAAAATTAAAGCATATGCCAGCATTTCTCGTGTATGATCCATACCGATTTTCTCGATCGATCATTCATTCCATTACACCTTAACTTCTATAACATACCTACTCTATCATTTTGTAATTCATACTTGGTACAATCCCAATTTGATGCACGCCGTTTTCTTGTTCATTCGAACCAAATCTCATCCGAAACATCAGGATCATAACTAACTCTGTAGTACTCAATCTAAGGCTTTGCGTTAACGCGTCGCTTGCTAATAGACTCATTGGTACCTTGATTTTTAATTCAGCCAATCATCCCTAAGCCTATCCCATACACCACTCAGGGATGAAGTCATACAGCAAATCCTCGAAACGATTATTCAAATCATAACTAATCACTTTGAATCTCCATCGAACCATTCCTAAAATCCAAGCATAATCCATCTATATCACACTGACGATATCGTCATCCGATAGCACCTCTATCATTAACTACTCAACATCTCATGACTCGAGTCTAACTCATTCTTGTTTGACACAATCTGAATCCCGTACACAACTTTGTTAACATCGACGCAAAAGTAAATTGTCCGGCTCAACTCAGTCAACCGTGCCTTACGTGAAACCATCTTTTCTTCAACTAATTTTTTTTCGTGAGATTGTACAAAATATATAGACTTATTATACGGAACATCCCACAGAACATTGAGAGAGAGCGTTATCAACATCGATTATGGAAACAACAATATCAGAGTTCAAAATAATTCAATCGAAAGTCTAAGGACATAAAGTCGTGCTCTGGTACCACTATGTCATGCCTAGTTCTGTAAAATCGACTGACATCGCTTGGGTGTGATGCCGTATGAGCCTATGTTGCACCTACGCAAGGTAATACCATACAACAGCTTGGCGACAGGGTCGTCGCACAGAAGTCCCGAGCAAAAATGTTGAATAACATATGATGTATAGAAACAAAATAATTATTAAATAATCAGCAGAATTACAAAAAGGTACGAAGGCATGATCACAATCACTCAAGCTCGCTCTCTATTTTACTAAAAATTACTCTGCTCTCTCTCACCTCTCAATATAACAAAATATGTCATTAGGCTTACAACTTGCGGATGCTTTAGAAGGAGATGTCCATACTTTATGTCCCGTATAAGTGATATCTTCAATGCGATCGTATGCCTCGAAATGCCAAGAAACTTCATGCCTAGCACGTTAAAGCAAACTCTGAACCGAGCGTATTGATACCTGAACCTGCACACAAAAAAACTGGTGGGGTGTCAGTACACAACCTTACTAGTGAGTGGCATCTCGCCGACCCATACAAAACTAACACGTTATTTTAGTGAGTAAAACTTATTCGTTTGTGGTCTTTCTAATCTTGTCTTAGGTTCTATTTCCAATACATAGACTCATGACCTAGTCGTGTTGTAATCAATGTGATCGTGCACCGAATCCATGTGGCCGTGCTACAAACCCATCAGTGCAAACACCATGGTCGTGTCTCACCGCAACGTGAATCATACTCTTGTACTTGCCCTTTCAAATGACTTAAACATGAACTCATAAACTTGGGTCAGTGACTCAAACACCTGACGCCACATCTCATGCCAAAGTACGTGTCTCCACGATAGTTAAATCTTAAGCTCCATAATTATGTTGCAAACCGTGCACACATATCTCGACTCATCATTGTCGTGCTTATACTTCTTGTGACTCACCTGACACCATGAACGCGGATTGCTGCTAAGCACACCGACTCATCTATATGAAAGATTACGATACCCAGGCCTACCTGGACTTTATAGCCTGTCGTAGACAAGGTCGACCGATGCGGATAGAGAGCTCCGTTGAAAGTCTTGAATCACCTGAGCGGTACAATCCAGCTGAACTATCTTGCTTTCCTCCTAGGTCGAATCGGGCCTGTGGCCCCAGGTTGCCATTCGAGGATGCAAAATCTTATCGACAAGTTGTCCAATAATCATGCAATGATGCCTACCTAACTCACCGTATGACTCAATTCAGTGTTCTTCCTTGCTTTACTTTCCATACCCATATGCAGCTCCCAAACCAGGGACTGCCTCAGTGACCTGTAGTCCTAAGAACTTCGAATATTTCCTTATCTTTTCGACTCAATTCAGGAATGACTATTTGATAGCCCTCTTGCTTAACTTGAACAAGTCATGTTCCTTTGAAGTGATACAAAATTGTGTCTACTCTTTCGATTCCTCTAGTTGAACTGAGCGGTGCAGGGCACTACATTTACGTCCTTGGATTTTCTATTAAATTCTTTTAAACTTTGATATTGTTTTATAATCATTATTGTTGACGCTCTCTCTCAATGTTTCGAGGGATGTCCATACAATAAGTCTAGATATTTTATAAATCGCATATGAGTACTTTTAGTTGAACAAAGATAGTTTTTGTGTAAGATTCTGTTGGCTGAGTTGAGATAAACCCCTTATTTCAGAATTTATAATTTTTTCGTATCCATAATTTTTTGATTTTATTTTTCTAGAATTATTTAGGAATTATTTAGGCGAGCATGGCATAATTGTAATTTATGAATTTGGAGTGGCACCATTGATAATTATTTGAAAGTTTATGGTTAATTAAGGAGGAGTGGCAGATCGGTAAATACCTAGAAGTGAAGTGCCATTTTGGTTTGTAGTAGTATGCCATGAATGGATTGCTAGCTATTGGTGGGAACTTTCTAGATCCCCTTCCTAATTAATTATGATTAGTGTTAATTAGTCCCAAAGAATATTTTGAGGAATATTCTCTAGGATCTGTAGTATTCTTAGAAATATTTCTTGGAATTTTCTTTAGAATTTTCTAAGAATATTCCTTGGAGCCATGTGCTAACTGAGTCTAGATTATTTCTAATGACTCATATAAATACCACTAGTTGTAATTAGTGCTAATCATTCTAAATTTCTATGTGGTCCTAATGATCGTGTCCTAATTATGTCGGTGTCCATCCACATTTCATTAATAGCCTAGCTATTACAAATACATTTTCGTGTCTGATACGACACGATCTTCTAAAAAACTTCTCAAACCCTAATCGTGTCCCGTTATACCCGATACATCCATTGCTCCATGTGTCTTGAATCTTGTGTCAAGGATACGAACACAACTCCTAAACACTAACCCTAACCCTAATTCACTATCTACTAGCTGCCGCCATGGCCATAACCATTGATGTCGTCACCCTGGAGTGAGCCACCCTCTCTCGGCATGTCGTGCTACTTTCTAAGCCATACTGATTTATCCAACAGTTGCCTAACAGCGTTGCTCCGTTAATATACGGCAATACCGCATCTAGCGAGTCCACCGTCTCTTCTCGCTACTGTCGTGTCCATTCGACCTCTGCTGGAGCCTCGCCTCCTTGCCGGCGTGTTCACACGCTGCCAGGTCTCCACCTGATCCACATTACCATCACCTCCTCCTCCTCCGCTGAGCCATCCCAGCAACCCAGGCTCATCGAAACCCTCGATCTGGTCGGACCTTAACTACTCATCTGCTCATCCATGCCACCACAAACACTGACCCCTATCTAATTTGTCGCATCGATACTTTACCCACCGCCTAGATTCGTCCTCTCCTTCACCGTTCTTCCATAGAATCGCTCTCCGCCCTCGCTCTCAGTTGCCACCCGACCACTGCCTTGGCTGCTCGTTCGTCGTGTCTAGAGCAGGCGACGTTCGTGGCTAGATCCGAGACGTCGGCGTCCAGATCTGCTCTGGCACCCGATCTTCTAGATCCGGCAGTCGTCTGTGGACTGTGTCCACCATCCTCGTCATGCCTAGTCATCAAGTTCTCGTAGTCGCAGCTCTCCGCCGCCACTAGTTCGTGGCCGTCCGTCGTCGCAAAGGAGGAATTATAGACCACACTAGTTTTCGGTAAAGACAAGTACTCCGTATTTTTGTTTCTCAATACTTAATAAATACAAATTTATTTATTTCTTAAATTGTTATGGATAATATTGCGACATGACTTATGACACGTAATTCCGTATTATTGATTTTGACTCACGATTATGAATCAAAGACATCTTCGAATCTTGTTATTTATGAACCATGAAATATTACAAGACATCAAGTTCTGAATCTTGCTTGATACGAATCATTAGACATCAAGTTTCGAATCTTGCTTGATATGATTTTTTGAATCATAGGAAAATGAGAACTGAGTTAATATATGGTCAAGCATAGCTTGACATACACTGCACGTATGTCTAAGCCTGGACAGTTCGAATCTAAATCTTAGTCGGCCACATATCGAAACCGTATTTCAAATCACATAGATTGCTAGTTGTGCATCATTCATATGTTGTCTGGTTATGAGACTAGTTTATCATGTTTCATTATGATTCTCATAGGTTCTCATGTTGCAGGTTGCATTCCATTATAGTATTTTATTGCATGTTTGGTTCAATTTTCTATATACTTTTTCATGCTTTATTTAGTATTGTGTGACATTTATGTACTTTGCTCCTTTCCTGATTGGATCATTGTCTATCAGGAGATAGCAGACTAGCATGGAAAGATGCTTTGGAGGATTTAGAATTAGTTTATATCATTGATGTATTATTCATGTTATATATTTATTTCAAGGATTTATCAGACTTGTCTCCAGGATGAGATAGACATGTATTATGTACAAAAGAGATATAGTGGACTGTGATCGTGTGAGTGTGTGCTAGGTTATTTTTCATTTATTAGTTATGTGATTGACATAGATCGATATATGACTTTCAAGGTTTTGACAACTAAGATGTATCCACGCACTCGTACCTGATCATGCTGGCATGGATTGTGACACGTTTTTATGGTGGCCCATATAGGTCCGTCTAATGGTGCTTAGAACTATAGTACCATTAGGAGCCTGCAAGATAGGAATGTTGATCATAACCTAGGACCGTTATGGAATTGCATGATATTATTATTATCGTCTACTATACATTTATCCTTCTGTCCCTCCATTTAAAAAAATGGCAAAGGCAAGGCCGCCGTGTCACTCCCATTTTCCGTTATACGTATTTCCAGTATACATATACGGATTTCGACCCGTATATTATTTACTGTATTTTCGTATTTCTTTATGGCTTGCCTTGATGTATCTTGACTAGGGTTGACCTTGGGTTGGTTTGGTCCAACTTGAATTGCTTTAGATGGCTTGGTTTGGTTTATTTTGATGGTTGGTTCCACATATTGAACCATCCCCTCTCTTTATAAACCCCCAACTACTTTCTCTTTCTTCCTTTACTCTTTATTACTTCTTCTTCTTCTTCCTCATAACTCTCTCCACCTACCAAGTAACCCTAGGCAAGTGCAACTTGCTTTATGGAGGAACCTAATTCTATTTGTTCCATTGTCTTTCTTACATGATTCTATGACACTTTAGAACTTGCCATTTTTTAATTTCGTGGATATTTTCTTGTAGATCTAAGTTTGTGCCATTTTCAATTTTTTTGGGTTTTGATCTATCAAACTTACTTGTTTTCGAAAACTAAGTGTTCCATGTGGTAGAGAATTTGATTCTACACAATTTTAACCTTTGAAAAGTTAGATTTTGACTAGTTTTGAGGAAGTTATGGCCAAAGCAAGTTTTGGACATCTTTCATGTTCATCTGTCCTAGTTCTGACAGGGACGATAAATAGTGCCAGTCTGCATAGCTACATAGTGCCTGGCCGCATAGTGCCAGTCTGCATAGCTGCATAGTGCCTGGCCGTATAGTGCCAGTCTGCATAGATGTATAGTGCCAGTCCGCATAGCTGTATAGTTCCTGGCTGTCACGTCCTAGAACCAGAATACTGGAGAGCGGGGGACAGACACAGCCAGCTACGTACATTCAAGTATAATCTACCTCGATATACGGTCACGGCTGTCTAGATGCATGAGGGTTTATCTACAAGCCAACAGTCTCTTATGGTCATGAACAAGCCTAGTGTCTCAATCTCAACAAGCAAGTAATTGTTACAAGATGTAAGATCATCAGACGTACAAAGTAAGGCATCCCAAAACTTACATATTCAGATGATCATGAAGCTAGTCATACAAAATACGAAGACTAGCAAGAGTTTAAGTCATACATGATCAACCCTAGGATTTGTCAATCATGTTACAGCCCGTAGGCAGACAGAAATTAAAGTTTCAGCACGAGCTAACATTTGCTCGGTGGCTAAACGCCTCAAAAGAATAATTTACAATAAAGTGGGAGAATAAAATAAGAACCCACTTGTTGTCAGGGTTGCGCCTAGTGGTCACCATCTGGCTGGAAGATAGTGAGATCCTCGGGAGCTACTCCAAAATCTGGTCATACAAAACCAGCTGGGTCAGACCCCAGAAAGAGCAAGTGCCACAAGGGAGGCTTCACTTAAGAACTAAAACCAGCATATTAGCACATGATACATAAAGAATAACGAAAGACATGAGTTAGAGAAAGCAGGGTGATAAACGATAAGATGACTAACGGACTATTCCGGTAACCAAGTTACAACCCGTAAACCAAACAAGGACCGGGGTTGTAACCCGTCACCTGAACAGAACTTAGTCTCTAACCCATTATCGACAAGAGTAAACATAAACAGTAAAGTGATGAAGTAATCATAGACTGGCATTGCTTAGATAAGACTAGACTGGACTCCATTCATCATTCATGGCCAAACAATGAGTACGGCTTGATACTTTAACTAACTAGGGTTATCACAAGCCTAGTTACTAGCAAGATGCATCGAGATGTTCCAACAGCCACAAGCCCTGCAGTCTTAATCCATATTATCCGGTCACAAGTTGAGAGAGTTGGATTAGGTGACTTAGAGGTACAACACATGACAGTGTGCTGGAAATGTGCCCTACTCGACGGCAGGCTACAAGTCCAATTAAAAGTGCCGAGATAACGGGACTGCCTGTAGAAGGGAAACCTCTTCATGGACTACTTGATCAATCTAGTCACTATCCTAGTCAGATTTAGTACGAATCCCTGACCATAGAAATTAGGAATTCGTATCCTAGACATGATGCGAGACGAGACATATAGCTTATACAAGCACAAACACCCACGGTGTCAAGACAAGAGTTACTTAGCAACTCAAGATAGCCGTCACAACAACATATCGAGATTATCATATAGGTTAACTTTATCAAGTCAAGAGTGCGTCACAACGGACCACCATCAAGAATTATCATATCAAGTTACTTTTCAAGAGTGCACCACGACGGGTCACTATCAAGAATTATCATGTTACTTGATACTTGTTAAGAGTGCGCCTTAACAGGCCACTATCGTGTTCTATCCTTATATTATTATGAATGAGAGAAATTTGCATAAAATAACTAATAACATATTCTTGAAGCCAAGGAAAAGATCTACAACTTTTATGTTTTAAGTTTTTTAAGATTTTAGCTACAAAATAGCCCAAACGGGCAAAAACAGTCATTTGGAGTGACCTGCGCGCAAGTTACGCAGACAAAATCGCCACGACGCACGTTGTACGCAAGCACGGCGCACGTTGCACGGCAGAAAACTGTGCGGCCGTGCGGTCGCGCAAGTTGCACATTGCGCGTGGAGAAAAATCGCCCACGGTGCACGTTGCGCGCAAGCGCTGTGCACGGGCGCGCGACAGCGAAGACACTGCGTGCGGCACTGTTCATCGTCCCGACAGCACCAAAAGGTGTGGGGAACCCATGAACATAAAATTGGCATAACTTGCTCATATGAAGTCGAAATCAAGCGGTTCAAAAGCCAAAATTGGGTAGAATTGAATTTCCTACAACATGGAACCATTAAATTTCGAAAATAACCAAGTTCTAGAGATCAAAACCAAGAAAAACCAAAAAAGTTACAAACTTAGATCTACAAGAATCTATCCAACAAATCCAAAAATGTCAAGTTCTAAAGAGGCTTAGAGTCAAGTAAGGAAGAGAATGGAACAATAAAACTTGAGATCCATCATGAAGTAAGTTGTACATGCCTAGGCTTAGTAGGCGGGAGGAGTAAATGAAGAAGATAAAGAAGTAAATGCAAATAATGGAGGAGAGAGAAGAAGTTGACTTATATAGCAACCCCTCTCATCTCAACCCAATATAAACCAAACCAAGCCAAGCCAAGCCAAGTTACTTATGAAACTTACGATACGACTTAATTAGTCAAAGTAATGTGTTAAAATTATATTCAATCTCTTATGGAACCATTTAGATCCATACAATCACACACAGGTTCCACGAGACATCGAAACACAGTTTTTGGGTTTCTAACTTTTAATTAGTCGGTTATGCCCCTACTTCAATAACATACTTAAAAATCATAAAAAAATCATAAAAATAATATTTAAACTAATTTTCTACAGATTTATCTCTAAAATTCTAGAATTAATATTTCTAAAGACATTTATGACTAATTGATTAATAAGTCAGCTAGTCTACTCGAAACTCGCCCGGAACATAGTTAATGATCCAAAATTGCTAAAATAATTAAAAATATATTTTAAATAGCAATAAAATAATTTATTTTATAGAATAATATTAGAGGTACAAGGGTTGAGTTATACTACAAGTTTGGGACATTCTAGGTCAGTCGGTTACCCGAAATTAGCTAGTTTTGACCTATAATTTTTTCGACCAGATTTGAGTTGCTAAAATCGTGGAAAAATACTTAAAAATCCTAATTTATGTATATGAGCACACATAAAATTCAGTTTCGAAAATAGGCACCAATAACTCAAAGTTCCTTTACGGGGTTAATTTTGATCCTACTGACACATGAATATTACGCATATATTTTATGAAACCTTTATGGATGATTATACCTAAAAAAATCCATCAAAATATTATTTCTACAGAATTAATAACATATTTTCTACATAATTTTAGCAAAGGTTTTTAGAAGAAAAGATTTGGGTTCTTACCAAAGATCCTTGCTAGAAAGGGTGATGATGACTTCTCTTCACCAAAGTTCCAATATTTTCTGCTATCCTCGCTTGCTAATCCTCTCTTGGTGAGTATGGGAGAGTTGAAAATGGCTATAGTGGATTGGATGGGGGATATGGAGTTTTTAGGGTTTGTTTTGAGGGGTTTTGGGGGTGTATGGTGGAGGCGATGAGTTTTTGTGAAGGATGGAGAGATGTGCAATGGAGGAGATGATGTATAGATGCTATGGGGAGTTTGTTGCTGTTGAAATTATGGAGAGGGAGAGGGATTTTTGTCGGCCAAAGGTGAGGGAGAGAAATATTAGGATTTGGTTAAGGTTTGGGATAAGTTGGTATATTTAAACATATCCTTAAATAAATTTTAAGCAATCTACGATTTAAATCCTATTTAATTTGATGCATTTGGCCATGGGAGTGTTGCTTGGCTGAAATTAGCATGGTGGGGGTCCACTTGGCATGATTTGGTTGTTTGGTGAGTTGGCAAGTTGATTGAATTGATGATTTAAAAAGGGGTTTCCTAATATAGAACTATTTAATTCTATCTATGTAATTACACTACAAAATTTGAATTAAATATAAATAAATATAATTATTTATATTTATTAATGCCCAACATGCCTACATAGGGTTGGATTTGGCTTGGAAGAGGTTTGGGAAGGTTCGGAGCAACCGGGTCTCCTAAAAAGTCATAAAGGCTTTCTTAACTAATTAATTAAATAAAAATATAACTTGTGCCATAATTTGAATGGTTAACATGCAAGAGATTATAATATGACCATGGCATTCCTAACATAGCTAGCATACTAGTTAAAGCACCTGACTATGCTAGGCATGCCATACTTTTTAGTCGTCTTGCATATTCAAACTCAACCATGGCTATAGTCCTTTTATATAATATAAATAAAATAAAAAAAATTAATTAGAATTAAATAAAATCCAAAAATAATTTAAATATTCCTTTAAATTATAAGGGATTTTACACAGTAAGCCAGGGAGATGACAACCTAAGATTAGAATAGGTGTACCAGTGTACAATTCCCAGTGTACCAGTGAAATATTTCCCAAGTTACCAGATTTTGTATATTTGAAACAGGGGATCCTGAATAGAAGGGCTCCCTGACCAGACATTTGTACATGAAGGCATACATACCTTACCAGGTGACCATAGCCCTAGGATTAGCTGGCAAGGGTAGATGTGTATGCCCTGTCCCATAGAGACTTGAGTACCCAGACTAGGGGAAACAACCAAGAGTGTACCCTAAGACCTGGGAGAGACTGATTTGGACATCTAGTGACCTGTTACACTAAAACCTGGTGGGCAAGGGCAGGTTGGCCAGTAGAGTTTTAACTCAAGGAATACTATCACATAGTATACCCAGGTTGGGAAGACCACCAGATGTGTATTCAGGAAACCAAGGGGTGATGTTATATATTCCTTTGCCTTAGGTTCAATAATCTATATGGTATTTAGGACAGTCTCTGAATTTGATACAGGTGGTGTCATCAGCAAAGTGCCTAAAAGGGATATTTTCCCCTGGGTTGATTCAATAACAGACCCAGTATTCCCTGTCACTTAGAAACCTGAGTACCCAGGCTTGGGGAAAACAACCATGTAGGTACCCAGAATATTAGGAGTTAATGTATCAGGAAATTGCACACTGGATCAGACCATTAGGACAGTAATCAAGACATGAAGCAATATGGCAGGTAAGTGGGGATAGGTATGACAGGTCTTATGCCCTGCTCACTTATCATTTTCCAATACAGGTGCGTTGGCCAGTATAGAACTAACCCTGGTAAGGTAGTCACATTGACTTCCATGTTAGGTATCCAGAATTAGAGAGGGTGTGTATCATGTGACAAATAAGGTAGGGTAGGACTAAGTTGACAGTGTGATATCAGGAAGTTAAGGGTATTGGAGTAGAAGAATGGCAGTAGAGTAGTTATTAGGATAACACCTAAATGCTTAGCATGAAATTCAGTACAGGTTCACCCTTAGCATTAGTGTTAGATTTCAACCTAAGGAAAAAAGGGGTAACCTAGGCCATGCATTAGGTCAATAGAATAATTGTTGATTTTACACATTCAATATTGTATATTGATCCTTATAAATTATTAAATAGGTCTTTTGGGCTCAGACTTGGCATTGGATCTATTACAGCAGTTCAGGACATCAGGCGAGTACAGTTTATTGTCTGCATTTCGATATTGATCTACACTATATTTCATTGATTGGCCATTGATTATGTGATTTTTATATTCTATTATATATTATTGAGTCGGGAATGAGAAGTACCAAGGATGTGTGATCCGACCGTAGACATTGTTTATTTTCTGCAAGTAGACCTCGTAGACAGTGTTTATTTTTATGCAAGTAGACCTCGTAGACAGTGTTTATTTTTCTGCAAGTAGACCTCGTAGACATTGCTTATTTTTCTGCAAATAGACCTCGTAGACAGTGCTTATTTTTCATGCAAGTAGACCTCGTAGACTGCTAATTTTTCATGCAAGTAGACCTCGTAGACCGTACGGTGTAGTGTCCCAGACTGATCACATATCAAAGGTACTTCTAACAGTTGGGGAAAGTATTTTGTGTCTATTTATTTGCTATTGATTTTTCGTATTTTCTGTTTATTTTCAAAAATATGTAATTGATGTCTAACCTCTGTTGTATAGTCATTTTCTTTATTTGAAATTGCATTCAGTGAATTGTGCTCGTTCCATTCCTGACTGGAAATCAATATTTTTCAGGTTAGCCGTAGATTTACTTAGCATGGGAGATACGGGGGAACTTGCAGACGAAAAGCCTAGAGACTAGCTAGATAGATGAGTTGTAGTCATTCCAATATTTGTACAAGTTTATATTTTTCTGTAAATATAAAACTTGTGATCATTGTAAATTAAATTAATCATGTGAATGAGCATTATTTGTGATTTTGATCGTCATAGCCGTGACAGCGTTCTACCGTCGACTCTGCGACGTAGGCTGGCTTGGACACGTCTCGTATCCGTTTTTAAAAAAAAGGGTACGGGTCGTGACACTGGCAATCTACAACTAGCAGTCAACCAAGCAATCATTCATGCAAGAAAGGAAATAAAAGCATAAGGCATAAGAAAGACATTATACCTTATGAGTCAAACAGGTGTAGATATTGCGAGCGGATATCATTCTCACGCTCCCACGTTGACTCACCTAAAGAGTGATGGCCCCAAGCAACACGGACTAAACTAATAGTCCTGTTCTTGAGTATCTTCTCTCTTCGATCCAATATGGATACAGGCCTTTCTCATACGAGAGGTTGGTACCAACAACCAATTTTGAATGATCAAGGATATGGCTCGGATCCGAAATATATCGTCGTAATTGGGATACATAGAAGACATCATGCACCTCACGTAATGACGGTAGAAGAGCGAGACGATAGGACACATCACCTACTCGTTCGAGAATATCAAACAATCCTATATACCTAGGACTAAGCTTTCTCTGTACGCCGAATCGAATGAGGCCACGGGTAGGCGAGATCCTAAGGAATATATGGTCGTCGATAGAAAACTCAAGAGGGCGCCGATGAGAATCGGCCCAATGGCACGACGGTCTTGTACAACTCGAAGATGATCTCTACTTGTCTGACCATCTCGATTTTCTGTGTAATCATCTCTGGACCAAGCATCTGTCTTTTGTCGACATCATTCCATACTAACGAAGATCTGTACTTTCTGCCGTACAAGGCCTCAAAGGGTGCCATCTGGATACTGGTCTGGAAACTGTTGTTATAGGAGAACTCCACGAGATGCAGGTGATCTTTCCATGAACCACCGAAGTCGAGTGTACATGACCGCAACATATCTTCAAGAGTCTGAATTGTGCGTTCTAACTAACCATCTGTCGGCGGATGATAAGCTGAACTGAACTTGAGTCGAGTCCCCAAGCTCTCTTGAAGACTCTGCCAAAAGTGCAATGTGAATCTTGAATCTCTGTCAGATACAATACTGACTGGCACTCCATACAACCTGACTATCCGTCTGAGGTATATCTCTGCTAGCTAATCCGTCGACTGACCAATCCTGAAAGAAAGAAAATGAGCTACCTTCGTGAGACGATCAACTATAACCCATATAGCATCTCTCCCAGTTGGAGATTTAGGTAACCCAGTTACAAAATCCATGGTAATGTGCTCCCATTTCCATTCTGGGATCGGTAAAGGTTGAAGAAGTCCAGCTGGCCTCTGATGTTCAGCTTTAACTTGTTGGCAAACTAAACAACGAGAGACAAACCAGGCTATCTCCCTCTTCATGTCATTCCACCAGAAATGCTGACGGATGTCTCGGTATATCTTCATACCGTCGAGATGAATTGAATACTGAAAACTGTGAGCCTCTGCCATGATCCCCTGTCTGATATCACCACTAGGTACATAAAGACGCCTTCCATGTCAGAGTGTACCGTCTTCGTGAATGCATAACTCTGGTCTTCGTCCTGCTTCACACTCTGCTCTAAACCGCTGAAGCTTAGAATCTGTTGATTGTGCCATCTTGATCCTCTCAACTATGCTAGACTGAACTTGCATGCTGGCCATCAATGCCACATTGGCAGGAAGAACTACTTCTATTCCCATCTTTTGAAGATCTGCTAATAACTCTGGCTGTGCTGTTAGAAAATAAGCTCCTGCTCTTATGCTCAACGCGTCTGCAACTACATTGGCCTTCCCAGGATGATACTGCAGGTTGATGTCATAATCCATCAATAACTCTAGCCATCTTCTCTGACGCATATTGAGATCCTTCTGGGTAAACACATACTTAAGACTCTTGTGGTCGGTGAAAATCTCCACCCGATCTCCATACAAATAATGCCTCCACAACTTGAGTGCGAAAACCACTGCTGCTAATTCCAAGTTATGGGTTGGATAATTCCTCTCATGATCACGAAGTTGACATGACGCATAAGCTACTACCTTACTATGCTGTATCAAGACGCATCACAATCCTCTATCGGAAGCATCACAATCCTCTACCGGAAGCATCATAATAAACTGAAAATCCTCCAGTCCCATCTGGAAGCGTGAAAATGGGAGCTGTCATCAATCTTCGCTTCAACTTCTCAAATGAACTCTGACACTCTGGTGTCCAAGCAAACTGCACATCCTTACGGGTCAACTGCGTCAATGGTCTGAAATCCGAGTAAAGTCTGACACAAATCGTCGGTAATAGTCGGCCAATCCCAGGAAACTTTGAACTTCTGTGACGGTGCTAGGTGCTGGCCACGTCTCTATAGCCACTATCTTTTTGTGGTCAACTTCCACTCCACCTCTGGTGATGATATGACCTAAGTACGAAATGCGATAAAGCCAAACTTTGTACTTACTGAACTTCGCGTACAACTGGTGCTCCCTAAGAATCTGAAGAACTACACGAAGATGCTGCTCATGCTCTGCCTCATTCTTGCTATAGACTAGTCGTCTATGAACACTATCACAAATTGATCCAAATAGGGCATGAAGATACGATTCATGAGATCCATGCATACGGCCGACGCATTGGTCGCTCCAAATGGCATAACAAGAAACTCCCAATGTCCATATCTAGATCTGAATGTTGTCTTCGGGATGTCTTGCTCTCTGACTCTGATCTGATGGTACCCTGACCGCAAGTCAATCTTCGAGAATACTGCTGCCCCACTGAGTTGATCAAATAAATCATCTATCATTGGTAAAGGATATATGTTCTTGATTGTCACAGAGTTCAAGGTATGATAATTAACACATAATCTTGACATACCATCTTTCTTTTTTACAAGAAGCATCGGGGCACTCCAAGGCGATCCACTAGCACGAATGAACCCCTTGGTTCTGAGTTCTTCAATCATCATGTACGAGATCTCTAATTCTGAAGGTGCCATCCTGTACACTCTCTCTGACACTGGTGTCGTCCCTGGAATCAAGTCGATAGTAAACTCTATCTTTCTCTTCGGTTGCATACCTGAAAGCTCTTTGGAAAACATAACAGGAAACTCTTTTACTACTCTGGAAAATTGAACTGCTTCTGCTACTGCCATCCACAATACTGGTGGAGAAGGTTCTACTTCGCCTCTGGAAAATGAAAACTCTTCTTCGTCGGGAATACCAAAAATAATCTTGCCAACATGGCAATCTATTCTTGTGTATTGATCCTTCAACCAATCCATTCCTAGGACCACATCATAGTCGGCCATCGAGAATTTTATCAATCTAGTGGGAAACTCTCTACCGCTAACTATGATTTGACACAAGAAATAGACTCTATCTACCCCCACAAGACCATTACCAGTAAATATATTGAGTCTTATTGATAATGACTCGTGCTCCAGTCCTATCCGTATTACGAATTGTGCAGACATAAATGAATACGATGCACCTGAATAAAATAATACTGATGCTGGAAAAGAGTTGACGAGAATGGTACCAGCCACCACCTCACTTGAGGCCAATTCTTCTGCTACGGTCAGAGCCATAGCCTGACCTTGTCCTCTTGGTGCTAGTCCCCTCTGCTGGTGACCTCTCTGCCTGTTCTGAATCTGAACCTAGGAATACTACTGAGCCTGAGGCGTCAATAGCCTCGGAGGCTGGTACTGCTACTGCGCCGGTGCTGGACCCCTAACCGATGGACCGGTTAGGTTTGATGAAGATGAACTAGCTCTATTCGGACATGACCCTATCTTGTGATTCGGTGCCCTACAAGCCAAGCACAATCCCTGTGCTCTACGACACTCTGATACTCGGTGTCGAGTGTTGAACCAACAAAACTGTGGTCGCCCTCCTAAGAGCTCCAATAGTTAAAGCCCTAGCTGCCTGGGCTGGTGTTGATGACTGGGACATCTGTCCATGAGACCTCTTCCGTCCTCTGTTTCTATCTACAATCCTCTGAGAAGTATACTCATGCCTCTTTACTGCTCACAAGACGGCATCAAACGTCTGGTACTCAAATTGCTCCATTGATATGATAATCTCTAGGTAGAGCCCCTGCTAGAATCGCTGGGCTCGATCCAATTCGGTTGCCACCAAGGTAGGAGCAAACCGACTGAGTCTAGAAAACTCGGCCGCATATCCATCGACCGTCCTTCCCATATGCTTAAGATTGGCGAATCTCGTCTGCAGATCATACCGAGCTACTGCATCGAAGTACTTGGTCTGGAACTTGTTGTTGAATACCGCCCATGAGATAGGCGTTGGTAATCTAACTGCTAGCATCGTCCACCATCTGTGGGCTAAGTCTAATAACTGCAGGCGCACAACGGCCACCTTCTCATTCTCAAGAATCCTAGCTGCTTCCAGGATAACCTCTGTGTCCTGAAGCCATACATCAGCAGTAATAGCATCTTCAGTGCCGTCAAAGAAAGGAGGGTTCAGACGCTTGAAGCTGTTGGTCGCGTGATAACCTCTGTGTCCTGAAGCCATACATCAACAGTAATAGCATCTTCAGTGCCAGCATATTAGCACATGATACATAAAGGATAACGAAATACATGAGTTAGAGAAAGCAGGGTGATAAACGATAAGATGACTAACGGACTATTCCGGTAACCAAGTTACAACTCGTAAACAAAATAAGGACCGGGGTTGTAACCTTTCACCTGAACAGAACTTAGTCTCTAACCAATTATCGATAAGAGTAAACATAAAAAGTAAAGTGCTGAAGTAATCATAGACTGGCATTGCTTAGATAAGACTAGACTGGACTCCATTCATCATTCACGGCCAAACAATGAGTACGACTTGATACTTTAACTAACTAGGGTTATCATAAGCCTAGTTACTAGCAAGATGCATCGAGATGTTCCAACAGCCACAAGTCCTGCAGTCTTAATTCAGGTTATCCGGTCACAAGTTGAGAGAGTTGGATTAGGTGACTTAGAGGTGCAACACATGACAGGTTATAACGGGACTGCCTGTAGCTGGGAAACCTCTTCATGGACTACTTGATCAATCTAGCCACTATCCTAGTCAGATTCAGTACGAATCCCTGACCGTAGAAATCACGAATCGTATCCTAGACATGATGCGAGACAAAAAATATAGCTTATACAAGCAAAAACACCCACGGTGTCAAGACAAGAGTTACTTAGCAAGTCAAGATAGCCGTCACAACAACATATCGAGATTATCATGTAGGTTACCTTTATCAAGTCAAGAGTGCGTCACAACAGACCACCATCAAGAATTATCATGTCAAGTTACTTGTCAAGAATGCACCACGACGGGTCACTATCAAAAATTATCATGTTACTTGATACTTGTTAAGAGTGCGCCTTAACAGGCCACTATCGTGTTCTCTCCTTACATTATCATAAATGAGAGAAATTAGCATAAAATAACTGTCATGCCCCAGTCCCAAAATACTTAGGACTAGGTACGTGTCCATGCCAGCTGTATACATACGAAGTAAACTCCAATATATGGAAACCTCGTGTGGATACATAAGCTGTAAAATACAGTAAACCAAGAGTAATCTAATCTCATCCACAAATGAAGAATAAAGGATATCATATAATCAACTATAATAAGTCTTTGTACAATACGTTGGACAGAGACAAATCCACTACCAACTATGAAAAGAAGTACACAAAAAAAGAAAGAGTTTGGTGAGCGAAGCGAAGACGATCAAAGTGCAATCATCCTCGAAGAAATAGTGACGATCATGGCCACTACTAAAATACCTGTAATATCACAGAAGCACACACCTGGAGAGATAACCAGGTCCTCAGAGGGACGTAACAAGACACATAATATTATGCCATATAAACTGAATAAATATTGCTCAAATAAATAAGTCAATTGAATTATAACATGGTCCAATACCCACCTATTGAACTAGCTTACCATCCCCCCAACCAAACAAGGACAGGGGATGGTAAACTAATTTACGGTGACATATCTTTCTACGCTATGAATCCAACGTGGTATCCGGACCCTGACAAAGGTTCAATACCTTCTCATCGAAGTAGTAAGTCACACCTACAACCAAACAATGACAAGATGTGACGAACTAATCCGCGACAAGTTATTGTTCCAAGCTACGGTCAGATACAAGTACCCAAACTAAAAGTACTCGTACCTAACGGATAAAGGTGCCTAACCGTTCTAAGTGAAATGTAGTTAAAAATAGTTCATGGTCGCATGACTACCGGGTCAAGTCAAAAAAATACCAATGTAGTACCTCAGTAGCGAGTCACAACACCATATACTATTCCTCAGTATCGAGCGAGTCTATAGCATATAGTCTACCTATCGTTCCTCAGTAGCGAGCGAGTCTACGATAGATAGGGTGGTACTCAATTTCCAATCATGTTCTTCCCGCCCAATGCCAACTCATAACTGTTAAGTCTTATAGCATGCAACTATATTAGCAGTTATTTCCTAACGTACGGCTTATACGTACTGGTGGCCAGCCAATCACGTATGTCCGATTCCTATATGTGACTCACAAAAACGTGATATAAATGTGTCAAGGCCTATGAATGCAACACACAAGGTGGTCCCATAAATCTAGGTTTAATGTGTAAGAAAAACAATACAAAGCAGGAAATAAAACTAAACAGTAAGTTCTAACAGGTTATGCCATGTATCACAGTTTATTTTGCATAAAGAAAATAATGAATATGCATGAAATATAGGCTAAAATAAATAAACAGCAAATGGCAAGGTGTCTTGCCTGATGGTGCAAAAGGGCAAGTCTAGGAAATCACAATGTCAGCCAAGAAACGTCACAATCTCCAAACAACTCCGGACGCTGAAACAAACATCAAAAATGCACTCGATGTAAAAGATATACCTATGAAATGCTTGTCTAAAAGTCAAATTATGGAACAGAGGCAAAATCATAATTTTGGGTCAAAACGGTGTCCGCCGTTGGACCCGCTTGCACCGAAATGCGTGCCAGAACTTACAGTCTCTAAAGTCATCAAACTACATGTCTTTGGGTCTGGTTTGAGGAGACGAACCCAACCGTATGTCCAAAGTTGGATTTTGGTGGGCTGTGCACAATTTCGCCCGTTGGATCAGATCGTGGGGCCCGCAAAACGGCGTTCCGATTCAACTGTCTCAGAATTGGACCAAACTTGGAATACAGGACCAGAAAAATGATACGGACCTGTTGGCATAAGTTTTATCTCGATCTGACGAGCGTGCACAAAGTAATTGGAGAATTTGTACCGAGGCCGATACGGTAAATTTTGACGGATACGCATCAAATTCGTCACGCACACGCGACCAATTTGAATTCCGTCAAAGCCCACACGTCCAAGAAACCATTACGCACCTTTCGATGCTTTCGTTTGGCGACCACGTCGTCCGGATTGGCGGGACGCACGTCGAGTCGGAGGATTTCTAAGTTTTCGAAAATAATTTTCTCAGTTTTTTCCTGATTTTTAAATTAGTTTTAAACAAAATTTGATCCACTAGAAAATAAACTAAAAGTGGATCTCAATCTCGGTTATGTTGTCTACGAGGCTGTTCAAGCGGTTTTTCAAGTTTCACAATATCCTGGTCGTAAATCGACCGTCAACTTTGGGTTTTGGGACAGTTTCTATAATCCAGAATTCGAAATTTTTCGGTTTTGGAACTCGCTTTCCATCGCGTATGAAGCGAATTAATCCAAACTATTTGAAGGAGACTATAAAGGGTAAGGTTGTCGACAAACCTGCGAAGGAAGATCGGAGAATGATCGACGCTACGTCACGAAAACCCACGTCGAAGTCGCCCGGTTTGGCTGCCACTGCTGCTGTGCAATCCCGCGCTTGTGCGCGTTGGCCGCGCACGCGTGGCCTCCTGTCGCCGGCCGGCGGTGACTGCGGTGCCGCACGGGGTCGGGACAGGGTCGCCTGGGCGTGGGATTAGGGTTTTAGTAATCTTTCCGACCTCTCTCTGTTCGTGCGTATAAATACGCTGTGCTTTGGCAAGGCTGTAGCTTAGGGCCGGCTCGGGTCTGCTTGTGTGGGGAGTGTGTAACCCGGATGGGCTGGGTCTGGGGTCTACTCGACCTGGGCTGGGCCTGGGTGTTTATGTATTTGGTGTTCTGCTTGCTACATAGGAATGAATGGGAGTTAGCTCGGGTTGGGACTACTTGGATGGGCCAGGCTGGGACTTGGTAATGCACATGTATGGGTTGGATTTAAAAGCTATTAATAAGTTGTTTTGGACTAGTTAACCAAACACACCTATGAGATGTTGTCTAAGGTTACAATACATTACAATGGTATACAATACATGGTATAAATACAAATATTAGGAAAATGGACTTACGTACCTTCTTCTCAACTTAATAGTAATCATATTATATTTATTATGCCGATGAGAAGTCATGACATAAATTGTAGGCTTTAGTACACAAATGTTCCCAAACACCAATATTGGGTCAAGCCATAAAATATTTTCATCTCTGTTTTTGAAAAGAAAATATTGAGCCGAGCTTGGGCTCAAATTGACTATGTAGCAGCTCGGCTTGGCCCGGGAAGAGGTCGCGAGCCGTACACTCGAGCTCATCTCTATCTCGACTCCCAAACACCAATAAGAGGCTCGTTAATACTGGAGTTGATTAGATGGCTAGGCTCTCAACCATTGTGGGCTTAAATTGTATACATAATTAAACACAATGTATATTCCTGTCTCTAACTATATATGTATTCACACACATATAACCAAACAATATCTATGTACACACATATATATCTGTATATATATATACTTATGTACAATCTCCAAAAAAACCCAATTACATCTCAATACTTTTATCCCTACAGTAGGGCCTACCTATATAAATATATACTATAACATTTATTTAACGAAAATAACATAACCAATAATAGTATTATATAATATAACTAAAAATCACCATTTAAATAAAATAAATAATAAAAAAATATTTTAAAAAAATTTTTAGGAAAGGGGAGCTACAATAACTAATAACATATTCTTGAAGCCAAGGAAAAGATCTACAACTTTCATGTTTTGAGTTTTTCAAGATTTCAGCTACAAAATAGCCCAAACGGGCAAAAACAGTTATTTGGAGTGACCTGCGCGCAAGTTGCGCGGGCAAAATCGCCACAGCGCACGTTGCGCGACAGAAAAACGTGCGGGCGCGTAAGTTGCGCATTGTGCGCAGGCAAAAATCGCCCACGGCGTATGTTGTGCGCAAGCGCGGCGCGCGGCAGCGAAGACACTACGCGCGGCACTGTTCATCGTCCCGACAGCACCAAAAGGTGTGGGGAACCCATGAACATAAAAATGGCATACCTTGCTCATACGAAGTCGAAATCAAGCGGTTCAAAAGCCAAAATTGGGTAGAATTGAATTTCCTACAACATGGAACCATTAAATTTCGAAAATATCCAAGTTCTAGATATCAAAACCAAGAAAAACCAAAAAAGTTACAAACTTAGATCAACAAGAATCCATCCATCAAATCCAAAAATGTCAAGTTCTAAAGAGGCTTAGAGTCAAGTAAGAAAGTGAATGGAACAATAAAACTTGAGATCCATCATGAAACAAGTTGCACTTGCCTAGGCTTGGTAGGTGGCAGGAGTAAATGAAGAAGATGAAAAAGTAAATGCTAATAATGGAGGAGAGAGAAGAAGTTGACTTATATAGCAACCCCTCTCATCTCAACCCAATATAAACCAAACCAAGCCAAGCCAAGCCAAGCCAAGTCATGTTGAACCAAGTTGAACCAATCGAGTCAAGATTTAAACCAAGGCTAAGCTAAGCAAGATAAGTCAAAATACGGGCCATCTGACAATTGTCAGAAATCTGTATACGTATCCTGAAAAATACGTATAACGAGAAACGGGAGTGACACTGGCCGCATAGTGCCTGGCCGTATAGTACCAGTCCGCATAGATGCATAGTACATGGCCGCATAGTGCCAGTCCGCATAGCTGCATAGTGCCTGGCCGCATAGTACCAGTCTGCATAGATGCATAGTACCTGGCCGCATAGTGCCAGTCCACATATCTGTATAGTGCCTGACCGCATAGTGCCAGTCCGCATAGATGCATAGTGTCTGGCCGTATAGTATCTATTTTGTCTGTTTTGACTGCTTTATTTAAACCAAGGCTAAGCTAAGCAAGATAAGTCAAAATACGGGCCGTCTGACAATTGTCAGAAATCTGTATACGTATCCTGAAAAATACGTATAACGGGAAACAGAAATGACACTGGCCGCATAGTACCAGTCTGCATAACTGTATAGTGCCTGGCCGTATAGTACCAGTCCGCATAGATGCATAGTACCTGACCGCATAGTGCCAGTCCGCATAGCTGCATAGTGCCTGGCCGTATTATGCCAGTCTACATAGATGCATAGTGCCTGGCCGCATAGTGCCAGTCCGCATATCTGTATAGTGTCTGGCCGTATAGTGCCAGTCCGTATAGATGCATAGTGTCTGACCGTATAGTGCATATTTTGTCTGTTTTGACTGCTTTATGCCCTATTTGGCTGAATTATGGCCAAAATTTCTCCCAACTCCCAACATGAAAGTTGTAGATCTTTTTCTTGGCTTCAAGAATTTGTTACTAGATATTTTATGCAAGTTTCTCTCATTCATGATAATGTAAGGATAGAACACGATAGTGGCCTGTTAAGGCCACTCTTAACAAGTAACAAGTAACTTGATATGATAATTCTTGATAGTGACCCGTCGTGGTGCACTCTTGATAAGTAACTTGACATGATAATTCTTGATAGTTATCTGTCATGGTGCACTCTTGATAAGTAACCTAACATGATAATCTTGATATGCTGTTGCGACGGATATCTTGACTTGCTAAGTAACTCTTGTCTTGACACCATGGGTGTTTGTGCTTATATAAGCTACATGTCTCATCTTGCATCATGTCTAGGACATGGATTCCTGGTTACCACGGTCAAGGATTCATACTGAATCTGACTAGGATAATGACTAGATTGATCTAGTAGTCCATGAAGAGATTTTCTAGCTACAGGTAGTCCCGTTATCTGGGCACTTTAATTGGACTTGTAGACTACCGTCGAGTAGGGCACATTTCCAGCACACTGTCATGTGTTGCACCCCCAAGTCACCTAATCCAACTCTCTCAACTTGCAGCTGGATAACCTGGATTAAGTCTGCAGGGCATGTGGTTGTTGGAACATCTCAATGCATCTTGTTAGTAACTAGGCTCGTGATAACCCAAGTTAGTTAAAGTATCAAGCCGTACTCATTGCTTGGTCGTGATTGATGGATATATTCTAGTCTAGTCTTGCCTAGAGAAGACCAGTACATGGTTTCTTCAGCCCGTTACTGTTATGCTTTACTTATTCGATAATTGTTTAGAGACTAAGTTCTGTTCAGGTGAAGGGTTACAACCCTGATCCTTTTTTGTTTACGGGTTGTAACTTGATTATTGGAATAGTCCTTTAGTTATCTTATCGTTTATCACCCTGTTTTTTCTAACTCATATTTTTGTTATCCTTTATGTATCATATGTTAATATGCTGGTTTTAGTTTTTAAGTAAAGCCTCCCTTGTGGCACTTGTTTTTTCTGGGATCTGACCCAGCTGGTTTTGTATAGCCATATTTCGGAGTAGCTCCTGAGGATCTCCTAGCCTTCCAGCCATATGGTGAATACTAGACGCAACCCTGGCAACGAATGGATTTTATTTTGCTCTCCCACTCTATTATAAATTATTCTTTTGAGGCGTTTAGCCACCGAGCTAGTGTTAGCTCGTGTTGAATTTACATTCCTGTCTGCCTAAGGGTTGTAACATGATTGACAAATCCTAGGGTTGATCATGTATGACTGAAACTCTTGCTAGTCTTCGTATTTTGTATGACTAGCTTCATGATCATCTGAAGATGTAATGTTTGGGATGTCTTACTTTGTATGTCAGATGATCTACCATCTTGTAATATGTATTTACTTGCTTGAGATTGAGACACTAGACTTGTTCTTGACCTTAAGAGACTGATGGCCTGTAGATAAACCTTCATGCATCTAGACAGTCGTGACCGTATTGTGAGGTGGCTTGCACTTCAATATACGTAGCTGGCTGTGTCTGTCCTCCGCTCTCTAGTATTCTGGTTCTGGGGCGTGACACGGTTTAAATGGTGGTCCATGCAGGTCTTGTAAATCAAGATGTGTGAGAGTTTTACCGAATAGATGTCTCAATCAGCACTCGTCTTTTATCTCTACACGTGTCTCCTAATCTTTCTGAAATTTTAACCTGATCACATGCTTATATCCTCGATCTATCTTGGTCCTTCCTTATTGTTTCCTATGTCATTTCTTCAGTGGCATTGTTCCTGGTCCTGCCGATCAGCCCAGCGGAGCACCTCCAGTGAACCAGCAATAACCTGGGGACTAAGCCTAGCACTTAGGAATAGCCTCCAGAGTTATGCCTTCCGGGGGTCAAGAGCGACCTGTTCAACCAGTCCAGCCTACAGAGCCTGACAATGGAGTCCTGGTAGGGCTCATCCAAGAATTGCTTGCGTCACAAGATCATTAGGATGATGCCCTACACCAGATAGTACAAGATGCTGTGGGCAGAGTTGGTTATCAAGGGAATAATGCAGCCAACAACTTCAAGCGCCTGAACCCTCATTTCTTTAATAGAACTGAAGATATTATTGCTGCTGATGCATGGCTTCAGAACACAGAGGCTATCCTGGAAGTAGCTAGGATTCTTGAGGATGAGAAGGTGGCCATTGTGCGCCAGCAATTATTAGACTTAGCCCGTACCTGGTGGACGATGCTAGCAGTGGGTTTGGCGACGCCTGTCTTATAGGCGGTATTCAGCGACAAGTTCCAGACGAAGTATTTTGACGCAGTAGCTCGCTATGATCTATAGACGAGATTCACCAATCTTAAGCAGATAGGAAGAACAGTCGATGGATATGCGGACGAGTTTTCTAGGCTTAGTCGGTTTGCTCCTACCTTGGTGGAAACCGAATTGGACTGAGCCCAGCGATTCCAGCAGGGACTACACCTATAGATCATTATATCAGTGGAGCAGTTTGAGAACCAGACGTTTGATGCTGTCTTGCGAGCAGCAAAGAGGCATGAATATACTTCGTAGAGAATTGTAGATAGAAGCGAAGGATAGAAGAGGTCCCATGGACAGATATTCCAGTCATCAGCACCAGTTTCGGCAGCTAGGGCTTTGACTATTGGAGCTCCTAGGAGGGCGACCATAGTTTTGTCGATTCAGCATTCGACACCAACGTATCCTCAGTAGCAGAAGCAGAAGCTGTCTTCCGCAATGGGCTGCTCTCATTGTGGGAAGCCAGGACATGTAGTATCACAGTGTCGTAGAGCCCAGGAATTGTGCTTGGCTTTGGGGCATCGGACCACAAGATAGGGTCCTGTCCGAATAGAGCCAGTTTATCGTCATTAAACCTAACCAGTCTATCGGTTAGGGGTCCAGCACCAGTTTTGCAGCTGTACCAAGCTCCAAGGCTATTGTCGTCTCAGGCACAGCAGTATGCCCAAGCTCAGATTCAAAACAGGCAGAGAGGTCACCAGCAGAGGGGACCAGCACCAAGAGGACAAGGTCAGGCTATGGCTCTGACGGTAGAAGAAGAATTGGCATCAGATGAGGTGGTGGCAGGTACCATTCTTGTCAACTCTTTTCCAACATCAGTATTATTTGATTCAGGTGCATCGCATTTATTTATGTCTGCATGATTCGCAACACGGATAGGACTGGAGCCCGAGTCATTATCATTAAGGCTCAATATACTTACTGGTAATGATCTTATAGGAGTAGATAGAGTCTATTCCTCGTATCAAATTGTAGTTAGCGGTAGAGAGTTTTTTGCTAAATTGATAGAATTTTCGATGGCCGATTATGATGTGGTCCTAGGAATGGATTGAAGGATCAATACGAAAGAATAGACTGCCATATTGGCAGGATTGTTTTTGGTATTCCAGGCGAACCAGAGTTTTTATTTTCCAGAAGCGAAGTAGAACCTTCTCCACCAGTCTTGCGGATGGCAGTAGCAGTAGCAGTTCAGTTTCCCAGAGTAGTAGAAGAGTTTCCTAATATATTTTTCGAAGAGCTTCCTGGCATGCCTCCAGAGAAATAGATAGAGTTCACCATTGATTTGCTTCCAAGGATGGCACCGGTGTCAGCGAGAGTCTACAGGATGGCACCCTCGGAGTTGGAGATTTTGTACAAGATGATTAAAGAACTCAGAACTAAGGGATTCATTCATGCTAGTGGATCACCTTGGGGAGCCCCGATACTTCTTGTGAAAAAAAAGGATGGTACGTCAAGATTATGTATTGATTATCATACCTTGAACTCTGTATCAATCAAGAACAGATATTCTCTACCAAGGATAGATGACTTATTTGGTCAGCTCAGAGGAGCGGCAGTATTCTCGAAGATTGAATTACGATCAAGGTACCATCAGATCAGAGTTAGAGAGCAAGACATCTAGAAGACAACATTCAGATCAAGATATGGGCACTGGGAGTTCCTTGTTATGCCATTTGGAGCAACCAATGCACCAGCCGTATTCATGGACCTCATGAATCATATCTTCATGCCTTATTTGGATCAGTGTTTGATAGTGTTTATAGATGACATCTTGGCCTATAGCAAGAGTGAAGTAGAGCATGAGCAGCATCTCTGAGTGGTCCTTCAGATTCTCAGAGAGTACTAGTTGTACACGAAGTTCAGTAAGTACGAGTTTTGGCTTGACCGCATATCATACTTGGGTCACATCATCACCAGAGGTGGAGTGGAAGTGGACCACCAGAAGAAAGTGGCTATAGAGATATGGTCAGTATCCAGTACCGTCACAGAGGTTTGCAGTTTCCTAGGATTGGCTGGCTATAACCGACGATTTGTATCAGACTTCGTTCAAATTTCAGCGCCCTTGACTTAGTTGACCCGCAAGGATGTGTATTTTGCTTGGGACAGCAGAGTGTCAGAGTTCATTTGAGAAGTTAAAGTAAGGCTTGATGACGGCACCCATTCTCACGCTTCCAGATGGGACTGGAGGATTTTTACTCTATTATGACGCTTCCGACAAGGGATTAGGATGTGTCTTGATGCAGCATGGTAAGGTGGTAGCTTATGCATCACGTCAGCTTCGTGATCATGAAAGAAATTATCCAACCCATGACTTAGAGTTAGTAGCGGTAGTTTTCGCACTTAAGCTATGGAGACATTACATGTATGGAGATCGGGTGGAGATTTTCACCGACCACAAGAGTCTTAAGTATGTGTTTACCCAGAAGAATCTCAACATACGTCAGAGAAGATGGCTAGAGTTACTTATGGATTATGACATCAACCTGCAGTATCACCATGGGAAGGCCAACGTAGTAGCATATGCATTGAGCAGAAGAGTTGGAGTTTATTTCCTAACAACGCAACCAGAGTTATTAGCAGACCTTCAGAAGATGGGGATAGAGATAGTTCTCCCTACCAATGTAAAATTGATGGCCAGTATGTAAGTTCAGTCCAGCATAGTTGAGAGGATCCAGACGGCACAATCAGCAGATTCCAAGCTACAGCGGCTCAGGACAGAATGTGAAGCAGGGTGAAGACCCGAGTTATGCTTTCACGAAGATGGTATACTCCGTCATAGAAGGCGTCTTTGTGTACCCAGTGGTAATATCAGACAGAAGATCATGGCAGAGGCTCACAGTTCTCAGTATTCAATTCATCCCGGTGGCACGAAGATGTACCGTGACATCTGTCAGTATTTCTAGTAGAATGGCATAAAAAAAAAGATAGCCTGGTTTGTCTTCCGATGTTTAGTTTACCAAATAGTTAAAGCTGAACATCAGAGACCAGCTGGACTTCTTCAACCGTTATCGATCCCAGAATGGAAGTGGGAGCATATAACCATGGACTTTGTAACTGGGTTACCTAAATCCCCGGCTGGCAGGGATGCTATATGGGTTATCGTTGATCGTCTCACGAAGGTAGCTTATTTTTTTCTCCTTCAAAATTGGTCAGTCGACGGATCAGCTGGCAGAGATGTACCTCAGGCAGATTGTCAGATTGTATGGAGTGCCAGTTAGTATCATATCAGACAGAGATTCAAGATTTATATCACACTTTTGGCGGAGTCTTCAAGAGAGTTTGGGGACTCGTCTCAAGTTCAGTTCAGCTTATCATCCGTAGACAGATGGTCAGTCGGAGCGCACGATCCAGACTCTTGAAGATATGTTACTGTCTTGTACGCTTGAATTTGGTGGTTCGTGGGAAGATCACCTGCATCTAATAGAGTTCTCCTATAACAATAGTTTCCAGGCCAGTATCCAGATGGCACCCTTTGAGACCTTGTACGACATAAAGTGAAGATTCCCGTTAGCATATGATGATGTCGGCGAGAGATAGATGCTTGGTCCAGAGATGGTTACGCAGACTATCGAGGTGGTCAAATAAGTTAGAGATCATCTTCGAGTTGCGCAAGATCGCCAGCACCATTGGGTCGATACTCATCGGCATCCTTTTGAGTTTTCTATCGGCGACCACGTATTCCTTAGGATCTCTCATACCCATGGCGTCATTAGATTTGGCGTACGGAGAAAGCTTAGTCCTAGGTATATAGGGTCGTTTGACATTCTCGAGCGAGTAGGTGATGTGTCCTATCGTCTCGCTCTTTCTTCGTCGTTACGTGAGGTACATGATGTATTCCACAATTACGACGGTATATCCCGGATCCGAGCCATATCTTTGATCATTCGAAATTGGTTGTTGGTACCAACCTTTTGTATGAGGAAAGGCCCGTATCCATATTGGACCGAAGAGAGAAGGTACTCAAGAACAAGACTATTAGTTTAGTCCGTGTTGCTTGGGGTCACCACTCTTTGGGTGAGTCAACGTAAAAGCGTTAGGAAGATATTCGCTCGCAATATCCACACCTGTTTGACTCATAAGGTATAATGTCTTTCTTATGCCTTATGCCTTATGCCTTATGCTCTTAATTCCTTGCTTGCATGAATGATTGCTTGATTGACATATAGTCGTAGCTTACTTATGATTAATATAGACTGCCCCGACATCCCTAGCCTCTTGATTAAATTCTGAGGACGAAATTCTTTTAAGGTGGGTAGAGTTGTCACTCCTGTTTTTCGTTATACGTATTTTCAGTGTACATATACGAATTTCGACCCGTATATTATTTACTGTATTTTCGTATTTTTTTATGGCTTGCCTTGATGTATCTTGACTAGGGTTGACCTTGCATTGGTTTGGTCCAACTTGACTTGCTTTGGATGGCTTGGTTTGGTTTATTTTGATGGTTGGTTCCATATGTTGAACCATCCCCTCTCTTTATAAACCCCCAACTACTTTCTCTATCTTTCTTTACTCTTCATTACTTCTTCTTCTTCCTCATAACTCTCTCCACCTACCAAGAAACCCTAGGCAAGTGCAACTTACTTTTTGGAGGAACCTAATTCTATTTGTTCCATTGTCTTTCTTACATGATTCTATGACACTTTAGAACTTGCCATTTTTCAGTTTGGTGGATATTTTCTTGTAGATCTAAGTTTGTGCCATTTTTGATTTTTTTTTGGGTTTTGATCTATCAAACTTACTTGTTTTCGAAAACTAAGTGTTACATGTGGTAGAGAATTTGATTCTACACAATTTTAACCTTTGAAAAGTTAGATTTCGATTTGTTTTGAGGAAGTTATGGCCAAAGCAAGTTCTGGACATCTTCTATGTTCATCTGTCCTGGTTCTGGCAGGGACGATGAATAGTACCAATCCGCATAGCTATATAGTACATGGCCGCATAGTGCCAGTTTGCATAGCTGTATAGTACCTGGCCACATAGTGCCAGTCCGCATAGCTGCATAGTGCCAGTCCGCATAGCTGCATAGTACCTGGCCACATAGTGCCAGTTCGTATAGCTGCATAGTACCTGGCCGCATAATGCCAGTCTGCATAGCTGCATAGTGCCTGGCCGTATAGTGCCAGTCCGCATAGATGCATAGTTCCTGGCCACATAGTGCCAGTCCACATAGATAAATAGTGCCAGTCCACAAAGATGCATAGTGCCTGACCGCATAGTGCCAGTCCGCGTAGATGTATAGTGCTGTATAGTACCTATTTTGGCTGTTTTGGCTGTTTTATGCCCTATTTGGCTGAATTGTGGCCAAAATTTTTTCTAACTCCCAACATAAAAGTTATAGATCTTTTCTTTGGCTTCAAGAATATGTTACTAGCTATTTTATGCAAGTTTCTCTCATTCATGATAATGTAAGGATAGAACACGATAGTGGCCTGTTAAGGCGCACTCTTAACAAGTAACAAGTAACTTGACATGATAATTCTTGATAGTGACCCGTTGTGGTGCACTCTTGACAAGTAACTTGATATGATAATTCTTGATAGTGACCCGTCGTGGTGCACTCTTGATAAGTAACCTAACATGATAATCTTGATATGCTGTTGCGACGGCTATCTTAACTTGCTAAGTAACTCTTGTCTTGACACCGTGGGTGTTTATGCTTGTATAAGCTACATGTCTCGTCTTGCATCATGTCTAGGACATGGATTCTTGGTTACCACGGTCAGGGATTCTTACTGAATCTGACTAGGATAATGACTAGATTGATCAAGTAGTCCACAAAAAGATTTTTCAGCTACGGGCAGTCCCGTTATCTGAGCGCTTTAATTGGACTTGTAGCCTGCCGTCGAGTAGGACACATTTCCAGCACATTGTCATGTGTTGCACCCCCAAGTCACCTAATCCAACTCTCTCAACTTGCAACTGGATAACCTGGATTAAGTCTGCAGGGCTTGTGGCTGTTGGAACATCTCAATGTATCTTGTTAGTAACTAGGCTTGTGATAACCCTAGTTAGTTAAAGTATCAAGCCGTACTTATTACTTGGCCGTGATTGATGGATGGAGTCTAATCTAGTCTTGTCTAGACATGGCCAGTACATGGTTTCTTCATCTCGTTACTGTTATGCTTTACTTATTCGATAATTGGTTAGAGACTAAATTCTGTTCAGGTAAAGGGTTATAATCCCAGTCCTTGTTTGGTTACGGGTTATAACTTGGTTACTGGAATAGTCCTTTAGTTATCTTATCGTTTATCACCCTGTTTTCTCTAACTCATATTTTTCGATATCCTTTATGTATCATGTGCTAATATGCTGGTTTTAGTTCTTAAGTGAAGCCTACCTTGTGGCACTTGCTCTTTCTGGGGTCTGACCCAGCTGGTTTTGTATGGCCAAATTTTGGAGTAGCTCCCGAGGATCTTCCATCCTTCCAGCCAGATGGTGAACACTAGACGCAATCCTGGCAACGAGTGAGTTTTATTTTGCTCTCTCACTCTACTGTAAAATTTTCTTTTGAGGCGTTTAGCCGCCGAGTAAGTGTTAGCTCGTATTGAATTTACATTCTTGTCTACCTAAGGGCTGTAACATGATTGACAAATCCTAGGGTTGATCATGTATGACTAGCTTCATGATCATCTGAATATGTAATGTTTGGGACGCCTTATTTTGTATGTCTGATGACCTACCATCTTGTAACATGTATTTACTTGCTTGAGATTGAGACACTAGGCTTGTTCTTGACCTTAAGAGACTGCCTGTAGATAAACCCTCATGCATCTAGACAGCCGTGACGATATTGCGAGGTGGCTTGCACTTCAATATACATAGCTGGCTGTGTCTGTCCCCCGCTCTCCAGTATTCTGGTTCTGGGACGTGACACGCCGCAGTGTAGCCATTTTCGTAGGTGATCAATTTGGTTCGATTTGAACCAGTATCAAAGGCTACCAGAGCAGTATCAGTGCCGACGGTACACCAGTAATATATCACTAAGCAGCATTTTGTTACAGAACCTATTTTGTGAGAATTTGGTGTTCTCATAGTATATACTCGTTATATTATCGATATACTACCACGTCGCACTGGAACAATTTTCGTGTTTTAATCTTAACCATTGGTTCGATCTGAACGACTTGCAGGATCCTTTGGTGATTAGGCATACTTAAATAGACTTTTCTAAACCTAATCACAGAATGCAATCAACTACATGATAGAGTTCTCAAATTTTGTAACTTTCAAAAGAGAAGAAGGTGAGCTTCAGAGTTTTGGGGATTGATTCAAAAATAGTTCGTTTCGGCAGTTCTACGTTGGTTCTTCCTCGTCTTCTCGTTTTCGATAATTCTTTATTCTTATTGTAATCTATTTCCATTGTTTTTGACGTGGTGATCCTTGTTGGATCGTAGGAGAAGTTTATTGAGTAGTCTGTGAAAATTTTTAATCCTTAGTGGCAGTTTTTTCGACTTGGACTTTGATCATCCCAAAATTTTGTTCTTTTTCAGAATTTCTCACGTAATTTTTTTTATGTATGCACGCTTATTTCATGTGACTTTGGGATCGTGTTTGGGTTGTGCGAATTTCTTCTATCCTCGAAAAAAAAAAAAAAATCGATTAAAGAACGATAATTATTCTGCTTGTTTCTTATCCATTTCCAACACTTTTGTCACCATTACTTTCCATCTGTAAATATATTCATGTAGTAGTTAGTAACTAACAAATAGCTTGCAAGATGTTCATAAGTAGAGATGTTTATAATAATTAACAATTATTGTTTGACAACGTGTGGTGTTGGGGTTTTGGCATTTTAGTGTTATTGTATTTTCTGTGCTTGATTATCTGCAAGATATGCATATCTTGAGATCTATTACCATCATCATCATCATCATCATCATCATCATCTACTTTTATATATATATATATATATATATATATATATATATATATATATATATATATATATATATATATATATAATACCTAAGTTTGTCATTTTCTTACAGAACGAACTGTGAACCTTATATTATCTAATTAAAGTCAAGTTTCAGCTCTAAGTAAAAGACTGAACTCATAGCTTAGCAATTTTGGTAACCTATGACGAATAGGATTTACATTTAAGGCTGTATTTGATTGGGCTTTTTTCTATGGAAAATATTTTCATTACAAATTCTCTACTAATTGTAGTGTTTGATAACTTATATTTTCTATAGAATTATTTCCAAAAAAACTATCATTTCCATATTTTCTTCTAAAATGATGGAAAATAAAACTTGTCCAACCCATAGAAAAATATTATTTTTCATGGAAAATAACTATTTTTTATTGAAAATAATGACAATCAAACACCCAAATTAAGTTTTCCACGAAATTTTTTTTAAAATTCTATGGAAACTTTTCCTGAAAAATAATTTCATTGAGTTAATTTTTTTCCACATATTTTCCATCTTGCAATCAAACACACCCTTAGGAATTTTCGTTTCCCTTTTCTTTCTCATTTATTTTTGTGATTGTGAATGGTAGGTTCTGATGCTAGAACCAGCACCACACCAGTGATTAGGGGTAAGCATTACTTGTTGGTTCGAGAACTGACCGAATCGAATAAAATATATGATTATGTTTGAAAATTAGTTCGATTTCAGTTTTAAAAATATTAAAATTTATAATTTAGTTTCGATTTTAATTTTAGATTTCGATTTCGGATCAAAACTAAAAACTGAATAAGACTTGCACGATTATATAATTACCTTCAATTTTATTTATATTTAACTTTAGGTCTGGCCTATTAAATAATAAAAATTGTCCAACCGACCAAATCGAATAAACTGAATCGATTATCGGTTCGGCTTCGGTTAAGGTTAATTTATTCAGTTTTGACTATTTCGATTTGGTCCACCCCTACCTACCTATGATTTGGCCGAACCTGGGTGACTCTTGTGGTCAGCGGAGAGAGACATAAAAGCTCTGGTTAGGTGGCGGAAGATCAGTGATTCGAGCTACGGGAGTGTATTATTCCTTCTATTTATAGTGGAAGTTAAAAACAGTGGACCGAAAAGATAAATAATACAGTGTGTACAAAAAATTTCGAACGTTACGCCTGGTACCGTACAAAATACATACTCAATACATATCTTTCATTGTTGGGTCTTTGTTGGATCTCTACAATTTGCTTACACTCATGACTCCATGTCGTGTCACAACACAATATAATAAGCATATATACACTTCGTCTGTCACAGTAGGGCAGCAATCAAGATCCATTTGGGCCCCCTTTTGGATGCAGTTCGGCCCGTTGAGGAACCACCTTGCTGCATCTATAATACTGGTTTGCGTATGGGAATTTGATATTTCCATCCACATTAGAGACAACTATGACCGTATTGAGAAATGAAAATATTTATAGGCTTAATTGTAATTTAATACCCTTAACTATTTCAGTTTTTTAACTTAATATTCTAAACTTTTTTAGTCAACAACTTGATACCATCAACTATTAAATATTCTCAAATGCATACCAAAAAAAAAAAAATCTGAAACTACTCCTGGCCCCCTCTCTCTCCTCCCGTCCCTCTTCAGCGATGCACCCCTCCCTCTACGGCGATGCCAACCCCCCCCCCCCCCCCCCCCCTTCCAGCGATCGATGCCCCCCTCTGGCGGTGAGCGGCTGCAAGGGCGGGTGGTGGGAGGAGGGGGGGTTGGGGCGAGGGGGGAGGCGGGAGGAGGGGGCATGGAAGTGGGCAGACCGGAGGGGTGGAGGTGCGCGGGTGGGAGCGGCCGAGGGGGACGGCGGGAGGAGAGGGGAGGGGGCAACGGCTGGGTGTGGGTGGAAAAGAGATAGTGGAAGGATATTTTTGGGATTTTTTTTCCAGGATATCAAATTGTAAAAAAAAAAGTTTAGTATATAAAATTAAAAAATAGTGATAGTTGAGGGTATGAAGTTACAATTAAGCCATATTTATATATCTTGATATTGTTTAAACTATGTCGATTACGATCCGATCGTATCCAAACCTAACTTGACTACCCATGCCTGAACTTGATCCCTACCGAACAAAGTTGAGCATGATCTGAACCCAACCCAAAATGATAAAACCGAACCAGATAAGCCCAAAACTAGAGCTCAACTCGAACCTAAACATCACCTGACTTGACCTGACGGGTCCTACATATAGCCGATCCGACCCAATCTATATATATTCGACCTGAACGTGAACCTGACCAAGAACAACACCTGACCCAAACCCGAAGCCAAAACCGACCCAAATGATCGCAAGACTGATGATGCATGTGTGTTATTTCGGGATTCATATTGTTTATATGAGACCAGTTTATTCATAATTTGTTGGACCTGTGATCATTCATAAATTTAATGCTTAGGGATGTCATATATCTAAGAATTTACTTATGATGCCAAACATACGATATTGGACTGGTTCCATATGTCTTAAAAGATAATTTAATTGCACTTCCTACCTGTCGTGGGACTAAAGTATCTACTCCATTGTTATTTCCGTTGAAGGCTCATCCGAAAACGAGATACAATCCAACAGAAATAAATATATATTAATATAACGAACACAATAATATATAATACCTATTTAAATTTGATGAATGAAAAATAAAATTCTTGTGCAATCTGGGTGCCAAACGCACATTGCAGTCTTACACCTGCATGGCTCAAATTCATGTTGCAGGAAATGTTGATCCTTTTGGCCACTTGCTCTGGCTTGTCCTCCTGGCTCACCTCCTCCTCGTGATGTCTTTAATAATTCCATATATGGGTTCTAAAATCATAACCATGCTATCTGAAGTTGAATAGTTTTCAATTATTTACAATCAATGATTGGCTTCTTCAGCTGACGCTAAGATCGTTCTCTGGCCAAGAACAAGGTTTGTCCTAACTCTGGCTACGTGTTCCCTCTCTGCATCATTTCTGCATTCAACAGTGGCATAGGTCATCCTGTCCACAGTCAAATTCGAGGTTTTGGTAAACTCTTAACACTCAAGTTACAGGTTTAGAAGAAAATGTTCTCTAGAAACTACGAATTTTACTGAGTAATAAATTTCAGGATATATATCAGATCTTAAATGGAGAAATTGGCATTCCATAGATTGTTCTAGGTCTTCTCAAATACTACTACAACAACAAAATCTTTATCAAAATTTCAGCACTAGTAAGGGTTATGTCTTTTGTTACGCTAAAAAAAAGTGTTATCCTAGCATTTCGATACATGTTCATTTAGGCCTACCTCTGGTCATAGAGGTTCTTAACTATTATCTAGGAGCGTCTATTGGTTTGTGTTGCACATGTTCAAACCGTCTAAGATGATTTTTTTTTTCTCATCTTTTTCAATCAACACCACCTCTAACTTCACACAAATATACTCATTTTTGTCATATATTGTATTGTTACTTATACATCTTAGTAGCTACAATAACATTTTTGAGATTTTTCTTAATTGTCCAACTTCTGATGCATAAACCATAGTCGATTGTACAGCAGTTGTTAAAGTCCCTCACACTTGCACTAACATTCTAGAGTATATTAGTATTATTCAAGATGTCATTGCATGTGGAAGGGTTTTTTTTTTTTTTGGAGCCAAGAGTTGGATTCACATATTGCTCTGATACTATATTAAAGTTCTTACCAAAACTCTAGAATGCTTGTGAGGGTTGAGGGTTAATATTAGTATTATTCAACAACAATCTTATAGGCTTTTTTTTTTCCAACTTTAAAGGTAAATCATACGATCACAAATTATTCCAGAAGTACTATATATTTCGTCAATCTTATATTAGTTCTATGCATGACATTATTTTCAACATTTTCATAATGATCCTAAATAGTCCTAGTTATTCCTTGTCTATCTATATGCACTCTCCCTCATTTTGTTCATTTTGTCCATCTATATGCATTCTTCCTCATTTCTCATAGATTTTTGGTTGAAATTATATTTTATATACTTGTTTTCATCATATTAATATAATAAGCCTTAGATTCTGAAGTTTCTCTCAATGCATCTACTTTAGCATCCAGTCATTCTCTACTCTTATCGACCAATTGTCATTCTCCACTCTTATCGACTAACATAATATCATCACCAAACATAATACAACATTATACCTCTTCTTGATTTGTCCAATAATTTCATCCATAATTAATGCAAAAAATTTAAGATCTTAATGTAAAACTTGATGTAAGTCAATATATTAGGTGATAGGAAACAATTTTCTCTCCTCCATGGTTTAAAGTTGTCGTAACTCCATCATGCATATCTTTAATATATAGTCTCAATTAGCTATCGTCATGCCCCGAATCCAATATTTCAGTACTAGATCGTAATGGTTTTACAAGCCTAAGTTGACTTATACAACGCTAAGATTCCAAAAACTTTAACTCAAGGCAGCAAAAAATTCAAAGTAATTTATAACAAGTGAAGTTCAATTGAAATAATTAGAGTCAACTGGAATTAGAAACTTTGCAACAGAATTGAATTAAGACAAAATAAATGAAACAATCTATGACTGATTACATCCAAGGGATTTTATCTCGCTAATGTTTCATGCATCATATCCAGTCCTAAAATATATAATACAATAACTTGTAATTAAAATGATTAAATAAAATGCGTTGAAATTAAAGTTGAATAAATCTACTTACTCGGTGATTTTGCCATGATTCTAGTACTTAAAATGGTGGTGGCTGGGTCAGTACACAAAATGTACTTATGAGTGGAATCAAATACATTAATAATCATATTAGTTAAGACCATTCTTCAAAGGTATTGCTAGATGATCTTCATATTCTTGCAATTCCATTTCAAATAATCTTTTGTTACCAAGCATATCGATCCCAATTGATTCCTTTATTTTGCCAATTTCAACAAAAAGTTTTTTTGAAGCTCACATGTATTCCCATTCTCTAGCAATTTAATCTTATAGCCATTCTCAATGTTCTACCATCGTATAGAAGATGTATATTAAAGAAAAGCATAAGAATTATATGATAAATATTAATTATTCAAGAGTCGCAATCCATCTACAAAATATGGATTAGTAATTTGATAGACATACTTGTTTGTGTAAAACAAGGATTACTATCACAATTTGTAGGGACTTACAAAATATCTTATTAATAATGCACATTATCTACATCACGGTTAATGGTTTTTTCCACATTACTTGGAGATAGTCTCCATACACTCAAGTAGACAATATACAATTTCTCTCAGTGGAAGGCAGATACCCTACGTATGTGACAACTTCCCCTATGAAGAACCACGAAATCTATATTCCTCCTAAGTTGACACGATTTAACGTGCATTCAATGTTGATGAATATTACTTGTGCATGGGTTGTCAATGACCATGCAATTATATATATATATATATATATATATATATATATATATATATATATATATATATATATATATATATATATATATATTTAAAATATATATATATATATATATATATATATATATATATATATATATATATATATATATATATATATATATATATATATATATAAAGTGAAATAAAGATGTAAGATAACATATTATTCCTTAGTTCCAACAACAATATGACTGTTCTTTTGTTCCTTGTGTGACATTCTAAAACCTCCTCACATAGTGCGACAATGCATATTTCTTTAGATGCTCATTTCACAAATCACAATAGTTCCCACAATAATATCATACAAGTGCCAAGAGAGTTCCACTATAATTCCCTCGTGTTAATTAACTTTAACTAAGGCTCAACAATAAAACAAACATCTTGCGTGTTTATTTAATTCGTAAGTAGTATAGAGTATTTCTATATTCTTTCCATCGGTGCAACATGTCAATTTACATGTTAAATGTTCTCTAAAATGCTCTATTCAACACAACATTATATTTATCATCCTCACCTTATTGTAGTACATTTAGATGTTCTTGTATCATGTTGAGCATATCAAAACTCATATCAATCTCTACATTACCCTTTCCAAGTTAGAGTTTCAAACACAAAAAGTAGTGTAGATACATTAGGTTCCATTCATTCCATACAATCACAGGGGATTGACGTAAAAAGTAATTGGGGCTCAAACCCCCACTAGATTTTCACAAAAATATAACTTGTAGTTATTCTTCCAACGTTATATATACGTATGACCCCCATATTTTTACATGGTTAAAGCTAGCTCGTTTGGTAAATTACTTAATAGTATTTTTTTTGTAGGCCCTGAATTTGAATCTTTACAAATATAAATTGAGTTCTTTTTCAAATACCCACTTATTTCCCAAGCCACTAACTGGACTCCCTAGATACACCCCTATGTTCATTTCGTAATCCACTATCATTTTGTTCTAAGTTCTATAATTCCATTTATTCCAACATTTTTCAAAGTAAAATAATTTAAGACAACTTTCTAAATCCATTCTATATTATGGTATATAACTTAAGGGAGGAATAAGAATCCTTTAATTTATTTAGAGAGTGAGAGACCAAAGAAAAAAAAAAAGTTATGTCTACTCATTCTTTAAAGAAACAAAGAATCTGAATCTTAACGGACGAAGTCCTTCCGCAAAGTCTTGTCATTTTCCTTTTGCAACAGTCTGACTCTTCTCCTCACAATAGTCTTTCTTTTCATCAGAACTTCCCTCTATCTCTTTCTCTCTCAAAATGAATTGAATCGATGGAGCAAGACGAAAATGGAGAGGGACTTCTCTATATATAGGCTTTTAAGGATGGTTACACCCTTAACCAAAAATTATCCATATTGATAGTTCTCTTCCCTTAGATAACCAACATTATCTACAAGGCAACCGTTCTCATCCATATAACAAATCTTACCAATAAAATATATGGTACATCAAACCTAATCATAGTTTTTTACCCAAAGATAGAATAAATGGTAAACTGAAAGATCCTCCAATATATTCTCTCAAGATATACTAAGATCTCCTAAGATATTATAAGATCTAAAATATATTCCAAGATATTATATGGTCCTTCAAGATAGTACAGAAACCTCCAAGATATCAAACGATCTTAAAAGATTTCTAAGGCATTACTGAAGATACAATATGATCACAAAAGAATTCTCTTAGTTAGTAAGAAATCTCAAGGTGTGTTTCACTAATAATACCTCAATAATGTATCAAATAAAAACCTATCAAGCAAGCCATCTATACTCATAATCATCAGAGCATCTCCAACCCTATTATGAGTATGGAAAAAAAATTGTTGCCACGTAGGAATGACAATTTTCATTCAAAAAATTCTTCTTCAATGCAAATGTCAAATAAATTATGAATGTGACATGACATAAGATGGCAAAGACATTGTGAAGTTGGTTGTCTAGTTCTAGACAATATACTTCACAATGACTTTAGCTCCATATCATCAATTATGAATAAAATTATTTATAAAAAAGAAGAATAAGTTTTCTTGGAAGTTGAAAAAAGTAGTCTTATTGTCTTTTCAATGCTTTTGCTTTGAAGAAGACTTTTCTACTTCATTGTCTTTTGTGAATATAATCTTGCCACATATGAAAGACATTGTCTTGTGTCTTATGTCACCTAAAAATTACAACACATAACATGACAATGGGGTCGGAAATGCTCTTAAGCCAAACCCAATAAGCCATAACATATATATATCCCAACCCATTAGGGACGAGTGGGTCAAAGTCCAACTCTGTCAATCCTACCTAAGGAACAACTATACTCAAACCAGACAATTATGGTATAACCAGCAAGAACAACCAATTCAATGACAAAATATGTGACCAAACCAAATCAAATCCAAGAGAGAAATTGTAACCAAATCAAACCAAACCAATTCCTATGTACTATAGCCAAATAATTTGTCTAACTAGCATGTCTAAGCCATAAACCAAATGATCAATCAAGTAACTCAATATGGTTCATCAACGAACGTAACTAGAAAATTATTTCATAAGCAGGACCCAACAATATGTTAGTCCCGGGGCTTGATCAAAGATGGTAAAACAGATGCAACAAAGATCTACGATGATACAAATACCAAATAACCCGATTACAATATAGAGGAGAAAAATAAAAAAGAGAATATCTCTCGTTCTTCCTTGCAAACGTGTTGCAATTGGGACAGAACGAGTTACAATAATCTAGAGAGAGATGAGAAGAAGAACAATGCTGGGATGTCAAAACACCGTTGCTCAAAGCAAGATTTGTCCCACACGATCTGCTTCCAGGAACCAGCAAGTTTGAAGAACTTGTGGAACGCTCGAAGTCACCTCTGTTCTGACTCCTCGGATGGACTTGCAATGGCGGCAGCAGCTCTCTCTCTCTTTCTCCTTTTCTGACTTATATTTTCGTAGTAACCACAAAGGAGGCCAGAAGAGAGTATTTATAGAGAGAGGGTGGAAACCCTAGTCGCCTCTTCAGTTATGGAAAGATTGAATCAAATCCCAAAAAGATAGCAACGAGATTAATTCAAATCCCACAAAGATAGGAACGAAATTAATTCAAATCCCACAAAGATAGGATCTGAATTAATCGCATTGATTCAGCCTTACCATAACTGACTTGTAATCTGCACAGTCAGCGGAGTCCTCCATGCGGCAGCAGCAGCAGCAGCAGCCTGGCCGCATGAGCCGCATGGACCGCATGGACCACATGAGCCGTATGGACCGCATGAGCCGCATGGCCGCATGAACCACATGTGCCGCATGAGCCGCATGAACCGCATGGACCGCATGGACCGCATGGCTGTAGTGCCCCGTCCCTACATCGTGCTTCGTCTTCGTCCACAGGGTGCGCGAGAAAGGAACACTGTCGCTATCGATTCGGTCGGAACCGATAGGTCGGAATCGGCTGAGTCGATCGAACGGGAACGGTTGAATTAAGATCCATTCCACGTTATGGAATGGCTTCTTCGGAACCAAGTCCCATATTCAGCGGGTTGCGCCTCGAGGATTGGCTCTGCGGCTGAGTCGGGAGATACCTCCCGTTGCTCTGGTTTTTATGCCGCACTTGAATTGGCTTTGGCTTTCGTTTTCGTGAATGCTTTCGATGGGTTTTCGTGACGCGTTTTCGAGCTCGCATTCATATCGAAATTTCTTGAAATATACAGTGTTCTAATCAGTTGCTTATGCGATTGCCGGTGATCGCGTAGGCGACGATAGCGCAGCCAACCGGTCGCTCGCTTGAAGCAAGCCTAAGGCGAGTGGCTGACCTCCTTCGCCCCGTCCCTCTACTTCAAAATTCAATATGTGAAGTAAATAAAATGCTTGTCATAATAATGTAGAATCAATGAAATCGTGCCATGATACTTTATGAAACACTTGTTAACGAACTGCCGGTTTTGGAAATGGAAAACATGCTTCCCTATGCAATTATACTTGGTCTATGCAAACCAATGAATGAATCAATTAATGTTTATCGCAACGATACGGCTAAATGACCAAATCAACTAAGTTCAAAGGAAAACGGTCATTGGACAACTTGTCGACAAGGTGTAGTTTCCTCGAACGGTTACCTAGGCCAAGGGACCGATTCGGCCCGGGAGGAACGAGTGTATAGTAAGCGCCAGCCCTTCATCGGTACGAGTTATGCGGGAACTTTCGCACAGGGCTCGCTACCCGACGCGAAAGGGTCGCCGTCTAACTCAGCTATATGTCCGCGATGGCTTAAAATTGCCAGTGGCCTCCACACCCTTCACACTGTTTAACAAACGCACATGGCACAGGATGATTTTGATAGTTGCTCAATGTTATACAATTTCATATGCTTGCCTCAGAACATGTTAACATGCAAACCGAACAGGATGGTTAGAAAGATCATTGAACTAGCTAGCTAACATGTTTACAAATTTCTTAAATCAAATGCAGAGCTTGGATTTAATTAGCCATTCGCCAGTACATGTGTATCGTGCTGATCCTCGCTCTTTGTAGGTCCCGCGAACCAAGAAGGATGCGCCAACTAGCTCGGCGACGTTCGTGACTTTTGAAGCTTCGGCCGTGCGTCGAAGACTCTCTTTCAGCGACTCTACTTTTGAAGGCTCTCGACAGTCCAAAGAAAATGACTCAGCGTCCCTCCCATCCAGGTCAATGGAGTACTTGTGAATATTGAGGGATGTGTGCAATGTATGGAATGGCTATCTCATCGGCACTCTTTTGTAATCGAGTCATGTTGTAGCCCGCGCGGCAAAGAGTCTTGTATCGGAGTCTGTAAAAAGATGTTCATTATCAATAAAGATCAAGTTTCCTTTAATTATTGTGTGTATCAATTTGTCTACGTACTCTCTTAGATCTCGTGTCTCGGATTACCTTATGACTAGGCCTTGTGCGAACGTAAATTAGGTTCGCACGGCATCACGCCCGGGGGACGACTATCGATTCGACGGAATCGGGGCGTGACATAATGGTATCAGAGCACGGCTTTACGTCCTTGGCCTCCAGTGTCGAGTTCTAGTCTCCAACCGTTGACCTCGTGTCGATGAGAAGAGTTGTTCCATACGCTGAACCCAGGACATTTTCTGAAACTAACGAGAGTTGCCTTTCCTTTTCCCTGCAGTTACGGGAGCTCAGGCAGAAGACGAGACGAGCGCTTCCAGCGGCTCGAGTGCTTTTGGACCCGAGCATTCCGTCAACCCAACGGGAATGACGCCTACTGTAGCCGGACCTTCCGGCGACCCGATGCAACGTATGCTGCAAATGCTTGAAATGCAGCAACGTCAAAATGAGCTCCATCGTCAGCAAGCGGAGGCTCGTCAGGCTCAATTTGAGAATCGGTTCGAGGCTCAATTCAAGCTGCAGCAGCAGCAGCTGAATACCCTCCAGCAGATCGTACAGTCGGTCGTCGGCAACAACAACTCAACGATGACACCTGCCGTGACCCAGCCTGCGGTTCGATCCAAAGAAGCTGAACCAGAGGCGCCCGTGCTCTCACCTGCAGCACCGAGAAGTTCTAACTTCGACGTGTCAAAATTCACGAAAAGCTGCCGCACTTCCTTCAACGGCACAGAAGATCCTGCGGTGGCGATCGACTGGCTGGAGGAGCTGGAAGATAAGTTCGAGCTTCTGGGTGTCGAGGACTCAAAGAAAGTCGCGTGTGCTCAACTTCTACTTCGAATGAACGTGCACGATTGGTGGGCTGTGTAGAAGCGGGCAATTCGACGTGAAGACGAGACGGCGGCGATCTCATGGGCGACATTCAAAAAGGCGTTCGAGACTGAATATCTTTCCGTAGCCGTGCGACAGGAGAAAGAAGATGAGTTCATGCAGTTAAAACAGGGCAATATGATGGTACGACAATATGCGGCCAAATTCAACAAACTGGCCAAATTTGCTGGAGACTTCCTACCTACCACCGCCAGCCGAGCTCGACGATTCGAAGTGGGCCTGCGTTCAACCATCCGTACGCATGTTTCGGTGGCCGAATACAAAACCATGGGCGAGGCACTCAACTACGCCATCCGTCTGGAGTTCGAGTATCCTCCTACTACTACCAGCGCTGTTCACTTTAATAACAAACGCCATAGTAATACGGGAGGCAACAACGCACACAAGCGTCAAAATCGTGGCAACGGAGGCGGCAACCAGACGAAGGATCGAGTGGTCTGCACTTTCTGTGCCAAGGAGGGACACTTGATCAGCGAGTGCCGACTGAAGAACGGTACGTGCCTCGGGTGCGGCCGAGCTGACCATACCGTACGCGACTGCCCGAAGAAGAACCGAGGCCAAGCACCTCGGGCTCCACCGACCGCACGACAGAATGGCCAAGACCGTCGCCCTAATGCTCAGGGCCATGTCTACGCCATGACCCGAGACGAAACGTTCGCATCTGACACAGTTGTGACAGGTATACTGCAATTCAATAATAAACCTGCTCGTGTATTGTTTGATTCAGGTGCCACGTATAGTTTCATATCGGCGAACTTTGCCGTCGAGCACAAATTTCTTCTGACACCGCTCGGTCTTGAGCTTACTGTTAACATCCCGTCGGGTATGCCACTAGCTGCGAATTTAGTCTGCGGAGGCGGAATCATCTGTATAGGTGGTCAAAAGGTCAGTCTCGATGCGATAGTTCTAAATATAAAGGACTACGATATCATTCTGGGGATGGATTGGCTTGGTCCGTGCAACGCAACCATAGACTGCGCTGAAAAGAAAGTCACATTCCACATACCGGGAGTGCCTAAATTCTGCTACTCGTGTGGTGAGGCGTCGCCGACCTGCATGGTGATCTCTGCAATATCTGCTCGACGGATGCTGTATTTCGGGTGCGAAGGCTATCTAGCTTCCGTTTGAGACATGCGACAGGATGGTGCAAACGCGGGTCAGACCGACGTTGTGGCAGAATTCCTCGATGTGTTCCCGGACGAGCTGCCCGGTATGCCGCCCGATCGAGAGATTGAGTTCACTATCGATACCTTCCCCGACACTCGACCGATCTCGAAGACCCCGTACAGAATGGCCCCTGCAGAGCTTAAAGAACTCAAGGTGCAGTTACAGGAATTGCTCGACATGGGATTCATCCGACCTAGCGTCTCGCCATGGGGAGCGCCCGTACTGTTTGTCAAGAAGAAGGATGGCTCTATGCGTCTTTGTATCGACTACCGTGAGCTGAATAAAGCCACCGTTCGGAACAAATACCCCCTGCCCCGCATAGATGATCTGTTTGATCAACTCCAAGGTGCCACGGTGTTCTCTAAAATTGATTTGTGTTCGGGTTACCATCAACTCAAGATCAAGCCGGACGATGTACCGAAGTCTGTCTTCCGTACTCGATACGGCCATTACGAGTTCCTGGTAATGCCGTTCGGCCTAACGAATGCCCCTGCTGCTTTTATGGATTTAATGAATCGGGTGTTCCGCCCATTCCTCGATAAGTTCGTAGTAGTCTTTATCGACGATATACTCGTCTACTCGAAGAATCTGCAGCAACACACTGAGCATCTGCGGACCGTGCTTCAGACCCTTCGAGAAAACCAACTATATGCGAAGCGAAGCAAATGTGAATTTTGGCTTAGCAGCGTCTCATTCCTCGGACACATTATTTCTGCTGAAGGCATTGCGGTCGACCCAAAGAAAGTTGAAGCCGTTGTCGATTGGAAACGGCCAGCGTCCGTCGGCGAGATTCGAAGTTTCCTTGGCTTAGCGGGATACTACCGACGCTTCATGAAAGACTTCTGGAAGATCGCATCGCCTCTGACTCGCCTCACCCAGAAAGGAGTCGCATCCGAATGGTCGGACGACTGCGAAGCTGCTTTCCAAGAGTTGAAGCAACGGCTCGTCTCGGCCCCGATACTCGCACTTCCAGAAGGGGCGGAGGGTTTCCAGATATTCAGCGACGCGTCCGGTCAGGGCTTGGGGTGTGTGCTGATGCAACGGAACAAGGTGATATCTTTTGCTTCCCGACAGCTAAAGTCGCACGAGAAAAATTATCCCACGCACGACCTGGAGTTAGCGGCGATTGTGTTTGCGTTGAAATTATGGCGCCACTATCTCTATGGTGTGGCGTGCACGATTTATACCGATCACAAGAGCCTCAAGTATCTATTCACGCAGAAGGAGCTGAACTTGCGGCAAAGGCGTTGGCTGGAACTAATCAAGGATTACGACTTGATTATCGACTACACGCCGAGAAAGGGAAATATTGTGGCGGATGCTTTGAGTCGGAAGTACATTGCCTCATTATCCATTGACCCCCGACTGCTACGCGACCTTGAAGAGATGGGCATCGAGCTCCGAGTCAGATTCCGGAACGTGCAGTTGGCAAAGTTGCAGTTAGAGCCGAGCTTGCTGAATAAGATCAAGACCGCTCAGACGGACGATTCGTACCTGAAGAAAGTGCGAGAGCTAATTTCGGCAGGCAGAACGACCGACTTTGCGGAAGACGAAACCGGTGTGCTTCGATTGAAGGGTAGGCTATGCGTTCCGGACAATTCAGAACTCAGAAAGGAGATCCTGTCGGAGGCGCACTATGCGAAATATACTTTGCATCCAGGCAGTACCAAAATGTATAAGGACCTCCGCACGACCTTTTGGTGGCACGGAATGAAGAGAGATGTGGCGCTCTTCGTGTCGCAATGCATGGCCTGTCAGCAGGTGAAAGCTGAGCATCAGCGACCGGGCGGGGAGATGCAGAACCTCGCTATTCCCGAGTGGAAATGGGATCATGTCACTATGGATTTTATTGTTGGCCTGCCGAAGACACCACGGGGGAACGACGCCATCTGGGTCATCGTCGATCGATTAACCAAGTCAGTGCACTTTATCGCCATCAAAGTTACTTGGAGCGTTGATCGCCTGGCGCAGATTTATCTCGACGAGATAGTTCGGCTGCACGGAGTTCCAGTATCCATCGTCTCTGATCGGGATTCACGATTCATGTCGCGATTCTGGAGTAGCCTTCAGTCGGCGCTGGGAACCAAGTTGCAGTTCAGCTCAGCTTACCATCCTCAGACCGACGGCCAAACGGAGCGCGTCAACCAGATTCTCGAAGACATGCTAGGGCTCTGCACAATTGACTTCAAATCAAGTTGGGACGTCCACCTACCGCTGGCGGAATTTGCATACAACAATAGCTACCAATCCAGCATCCAAATGGCGCCGTATGAAGCTTTGTACGGCCGAAAGTGCAGATCGCCCATTTGCTGGGATGAAGTCGGAAAACGGCAGATACTCGGCCCGGAGCTGGTGGAACAGACTGTGGAAAAGGTCAAGCTCATCCGAGAAAGATTAAAGACCGCGCAGAGTCGTCAGAAAAGCTATGCAGACATTCATCGTCGACCGCTCGAGTTTCTAGTAGGCGATCACGTGTTCCTCAAAGTGTCGCCCATGCGGGGAGTTACTCAGTTCAGTGCGAAAGGAAAGTTGAGTTCGAGATTCGTCGGGCCGTTTGAAATACTTGAACGGGTCGCGCCAGTGGCCTACAAAATTGCCCTACCGCCGGTGCTTGAAGGTGTACACAACGTCTTCCACGTCTCTCAATTGCGGAAGTACGTGCACGACCCTAGTCACGTGGTAGATTTTGGCCAGCTGGAGCTAAAGTCAGACTTATCCTACGTTGAAGAACCAGTGCAAATCTTAGAACGTAAGGATAAGTTGCTGCAGAATCGAGCGATCCCTCTCGTCCGCGTCCTCTGGAAGAACCACTCGGTCGAAGAGTCGACGTGAGAGCTTGAATCGGAGATGAAGGATAAATTCCCTTCATTGTTCTCGTAGAGGTAGGTTCTATCTTTAAGTTTCGAGGACGAAACTTTTTATTAGTTGGTTATGGTGTAGTGCCCCGTCCCTACATCGTGCTCTGTCTCCGTCTACGGGGTGCGCGAGAAAGGAACACTGTCGCTATCGATTCGGTCGGGACCGATAGGTCGGAATCGGCCGAGTCGATCGAACGGGAACGGTTGAATTAAGATCCATTCCACGTTATGGAATGGCTTCTTCGGAACCAAGTCCCATATTCAGCGGGTTGCGCCTCGAGGATTGGCTCTGCGGCTGAGTCGGGAGAGACCTCCCGTTGCTCTGGTTTTCATGCCGCACTTGAATTGGCTTTGGCTTTCGTTTTCGTGAATGCTTTCGATGGGTTTTCGTGACACGTTTTCGAGCTCGCATTTATATCGAAATTTCTTGAAATACACAGTGTTCTAATCAGTTGCTTATGCGATTGCAGGTGATCGCGTAGGCGACGACAGCGCAGCCAACCGGTCGCTCGCTTGAAGCAAGCCTAAGGCGAGTGGCTGACCTCCTTCGCCCCGTCCCTCTACTTCAAAACTTAATATGTGAAGTAAATAAAATTCTTGTCATAATAATGTAGAATCAATAAAATCGTGCCACGATACTTTATGAAACACTTGTTAACGAACTGCCGGTTTTGGAAATGGAAAACATGCTTCCCTATGCAATTATACTTGGTCTATGCAAACCAATGAATGAATCAATTAATGTTTATCGCAACGATACGGCTAAATGACCAAATCAACTAAGTTCAAAGGAAAACGGTCATTGGACAACTTGTCGACAAGGTGTAGTTTCCTCGAACGGTTACCTACGCCAAGGGACCGATTCGGCCCGGGAGGAACGAGTGTATAGTAAGCGCCAGCCCTTCATCGGCACGAGTTATACAGGAACTTTCGTACAGGGCTCGCTACCCAACGCGAAAGGGTCGCCGTCTAACTCAGCTATATGTCCGCGATGGCTTGAAATTGCCAGTGGCCTCCACACCCTTCACACTGCTTAACAAACGCACATGGCACAGGATGATTTTGATAGTTGCTCAATGTTATACAATTTCATATGCTTGCCCCAGAACATGTTAACATGCAAACCGAACAGGATGGTTAGAAAGATCATTGAACTAGCTAGCTAACATGTTTACAAATTTCTTGAATCAAATGCAGAGCTTGGATTTAATTAGCCATTCGCCAGTACATGTGTATCGTGCTGATCCTCGCTCTTTGCAGGTCCCGCGAACCAAGAAGGACACGCCAACTAGCTCGGCGACGTTCGTGACTTTTGAAGCTTCGGCCGTGCGTCGAAGACTCTCTTTCAGCGACTCTACTTTTGAAGGCTCTCGACAGTCCAAGGAAAATGACTCAGCGTCCCTCCCATCCAGGTCAATAGAGTACTTATGAATATTGAGGGATGTGTGCAATGTATGGAACGGCTATCTCATCGGCACTCTTTTGTAATCGAGTCATGTTGTAGCCCGCGCGGCAAAGAGTCTTGTATCGGAGTCTGTAAAAAGATGTTCATTATCAATAAAGATCAAGTTTCCTTTAATTATTGTGTGTATCAATTTGTCTGCGTACTCTCTTAGATCTCGTGTCTCGGATTACCTTATGACTAGGCCTTGTGCGATCGCAAATTAGGTTCGCACGGCATCACGCCCGGGGGACGACTATCGATTCGACGGAATTGGGGCGTGACAATGGCCGCATGAGCCGTATGGACTGCATGAGCCGCATGGCCGCATGAGCCGCATGGACCGCATGGCCGCGCATGGCCGCATGAGCCGCATGAGGCCGCATATGAGCCGCATGCCGCATAAGACCGCATGGCCGTATATGAGCCGCATAAAGACCGCATGACTGCTGACGTGCTAAGTGCAAAGTGCGCCAACAAAACGCCATATTACGCCTCATGAGCCCATGAGCCCGAGTCTGAGTCCGAGTCGCTAAGCCCCTTTGGGGCTTAGCTCCAAATGAAAATTAATCCAAGAGAATGACAAAAGCATTAATGCTTAATCCTTGGAGCCTTATTCTTACCTCCTAATAAAATTACCCACATGGTTCCCTCCTTAGGGTCACCACCCCATGTGCATCTCTCAACAACACACCCAAGTATATATGTTGAGATAACTCATGGTGCATTTCCGATGTGGGACTAAAATTTACAAGGCATGTTGAGAGCAAGCTCTCTCCATGTAAAGAAAGCACCAACAATCCCCCACATATCACAACATATATATGTGTCCAGGGTTGAGCGTTCCCCACAGTAATTGTCCATTTTGCATTAGGATAGATGTCGCTGACGACTTGAATCTTCCCGCATGGGTTAAATAACAATGTGATACAAGAATGGACTACGCCTTGAATTCTGCACCACAATTGTAATTCTTCCCACTCACAAAGTGTAGTTACGTGTGCTTCTGGGTGCACATTAAAGGCCCTGTGCCAGCCTAGTTTCGGTGTATAATTTTGGGCATCTACAAGTTTACCCTCAAGAGATGGCCTGATATCTCTTTCCATACACTATAGGTGAGTTCTTTATTAAAGAGATATGGCATGAAGCCTTGCACTTCCTTGCGGTGCTACGCCGCTATGACATGGCCTGAAGCCGAGGCATTACCCCTACCTGGGAACCTCATCGTAGTGTCATACTACTGTAGCATGAGGTCTCAGCCTCTTTGTAGTGCCAATCTACTCAGCATGAAGCCTAAGGCTTCCTTGCGGTGTTACGCCGCAACGACATGGCTTGCAATACCGAGGCTTTACCCCTACCTGGGTACCTCATCGTGGTGTCGTGCCACTGTAACATGGGGCCATCCTCCCCTTTGTAGTGCTGTCTACAACTCTTTAATTATGTCATACAGCATTAGGCTACCTGCCTATTTGCGGTGCTACGCCGCTGTGACTTGGCTTGCAAAGCCGAGGCATTACCCCTACCTGGGAACCTTATGGTGGAGTCACCCCACTGTAGCATGGAGTTTTACTCCTTGTAGTGCTGCTCTACCGTGCTTCCTGTAAAGCACACCAGGCATTCACTCTGCCTGAGAACTCATTAAGGCATTTAAGCCAACCTTCCACAGGATTTATTTTTTTCGCAGAAAAATACATAGTAGACAACAGTGGTTCTGGGTCCGTATCCCTTCCATATTCCAGAGAATAAGTACACACTGTTATCTGATAGTTTTCCAGTCAGTGATCCTCCTTTGAACCAAAAGTTAGATGCCTAGTAGATTTTTCTTTCAACTAATAGCATAAAACTTTATGGTAGGATTACAAAGACACACTATCAGAATGCCTTCAACCCCATTTTACAAGCTGTGTCATCGACCAACTGGCGCTTGAGGCCCTTTGTGAACGGATCTGCCAGGTTCTCCTGACTCCGAACATCAACCACTGCAATTACACCTCTTTTGATAAGATCGTGTACTGCCCTGTGCTTCAACCGTACAGTCCTCTTCTTTCCGTTGAAGAGGTCATTTGATGCCACCGCCGCAGTCGCTTGGTTGTCACAGTATATCGGTATTGCCGGTATCTGAGTCCCAACCACTGGAAGATCATACATGAGCTTCCGAAACCATTCTGCTTCATCTGCTGCAGTTTCAAGTGCATAGAATTCAGATTCCATGGAGGAACGAGAGAGTATAGTCTGCTTCTTCGACTTCCACGATATAGCAGCTCCACCCAAGGAAAAGACATATCCACTTGTGGATCTCTCGTCTTTCACCTCTGAACACCAGCTAGCATCATTGAAGCCTTCAACTACTGTCGGATACCCGTTGTAGTGCAGTGCATATGTCTGAGTCTTCTTGAGATATCTTATCACCCGTTTCACAGCTTTCCAGTGCTCAACCCCTAGGTTGCTTGTGAACCGACTCAGTATTCCCACGGCGAAAGCTATGCCAGGCCTTGTGGCAGTGGTTGCGTACATCAAACTTCCGATAACGCTAGAATACTCCAGCTGTCTGACGCTTTTCCTTGAATTTGGCTTCAGCTTCTGATCACACCTGTATGGCGTATCGATCCCTGGAAGATCCTTATACCCATAGCGTGTGAGCATCTTCTCAATGTAGTGAGATTGTGACAGCGCAACTCCAGTGTTTGTCCGGATAATCTTTATGCCCAAGATGACATCTGTATTCCCCAAGTCCTTCATACTGAACTTGGTTGAGAGGAACTTCTTTGTCTCTGTGACACAGCCTATATCCGTACCTAGAATTAGCATGTCGTCCACGTACAGACAAATGATGACTCCTCTTCCATCAGCGAACTTTGTGTAAACACATTTGTCCGTCTCGCTGACTCTGTAGCCGTTTGACCTAATAACTTTGTCAAACTTCTCATGCCACATCTTGGGAGCTTGCTTCAAACCATACAATGATTTCACCAACTTGCAGACTTTGTCTTCAAGACCTTTGACGACAAATCCATCTGGCTGTTGCATGTAAATCTCTTCGGTCAGCTCCCCATTCAGGAATGCTGTCTTTACATCCATCTGATGTATCACCAACTTATGTATAGCTGCAAGAGCGATTAACATCCTGATGGTGGTCATCCGAGCTACTGGAGAGTACGTGTCAAAGTAGTCTATCCCCTGTTTCTGAAAAAAGCCCTTGGCTACCAGCCTGGCTTTGAACTTGTCAATAGTTCCATCTGCCTTCATCTTCTTCTTGAAGATCCATTTACATCCGATGGACTTTTCTCCTTCAGGTAGATCTACCAACACCCATGTGTTATTGGAGGTGATAGAGTCAAACTCGTCATTCGCTGCCTCCTTCCAGAAGATAGCATCTCTGGTCTTCATCGCCTCATCATAGGTAAGCGGATCTGCTTCCACATGATATGTGACAAAGTCATCTCCGAAGTCTTTTGGTCTCCTCGCTCGCTTGGCTGACGGCTCTACGAGTTCTGGTACAAGAGTTGTTTCATCAACAATAGCTTCTTCTTGGACTACTGACTCATATGAGATTTCAGTCCCATTTGCACCTACATCATTTTTCGGAATATCCGAAAGAACAATATTTTTGTCTTTTGTAAACTTGTCTTCAAAGTATTCAGCATCGCAAGATTCGATGATATGATTTGACTCAATATCAAGAAATCTTCGAGCATCACTCTTCTCGGCATATCCCAAGAAGATCGCCTTCGTAGTCCTTGTCCCTAGCTTCTGAATCTTCAAATCTGGGAGCTTCACATACGCCAGACACCCCCACACTCGAATGGCATTCAAGTTTGGTCTGACTTTGAACCAGAGTTCATGAGGAGTTACGTCTGAAGTTGCCTACGGCACTCTATTTAGAATAAAAGTGGCCGTCAATGCAGCTTCTCCCCAGTAGCATTTAGGAAGACCCGCGGTTAGCAGCATTGAGTTTATCATTTCTGTCAACGTTCTGTTCTTCCTCTCCGCTACTCCATTGGATTGAGGAGAATATAGAGCAGTAGTCTCGCATATGATTCCATGTTCTTTGCAGAATGATGCGAATTCATGAGACCTGTACTCTCCACCTCGATCACTTCTCAACCTCTTGAGTTGTTGTCCAGTCTGCCGTTCAGCTTCGGCCCTGAACTCTCTGAACTTCTTGAAGGCTTCGTCTTTAGACTTGAGCAAGTAGACGAACGCGTATTTTGAGAATTCGTCGATGAAGGTTATAAAATACTTCATCCCGGCCTTCGTGGAGAAATGTTTGAAATCACAGATATCGGAGTGCACCAACTCCAGAAGATCTGTGCTTCGATTGACCCGATGAAAGGGTTTCCTTGTGATCTTCGTCTGAGCACACACTTCACACTTCTCCACCTTACCCCCACATTTGGAGATAAGTCCTAGACTAGACATTTTATTAGTTCTTTTACAATGAACATGTCCTAGTCTATTATGCCACAACTCAAGAGAATAATCAGAAAATGCAACTGCATTAATGTCTTCAAACTGGTTGACAAGCTAAATTTTAAACGTTCCTTCGGTTTGATAAGCCTTCCCGAAGTATGTTCCTTTCTTGGACATCACTATCTGACCAGCATTGATGTCCATCCTCAAGCCTGCGTTGCAGAGCAAGCTCCCAGAGATCAGGTTCTTGGCAATCGCCGGAACATGCTTCACATCTTGAAGCGTCAGAGTGTTCCCAGAAGTGAGTTTCAGTTCCACGGTCCCGATCCCCAGAACTTCAGCTTGGGCCTGGTTCGCCATGACAACCTTTTCAGATATCGGCTGGTACGTGACGAACCATTCCTTGCCAGAACAGACATGGCAAGTCGCTCCAGTGTCTATCCACCAGTCAGAGTCAACCCCCACAGTTGTGACCTGTCCGATCATAGCAACAATGTTAGAAACCAATGAAACCTTATTAGGCTCACCTTTCTCTGATTGTTTAGGCTTAGATCTGCATTCACTCTTGTAGTGGCCTTTCTTGCCACAATTGTAACAAGTCACGTGGGACTTAGTCTTCTGTTGCTTGAAAGAAGGACCCTTCACTTTTAGATTAGTGAAGTCCTTCTTCTTGGGATGAGAAGCCGCCTGCTTCCCCTTGGGATCTCTCGTCTGCACAAGATTGGCTTTAGCCAACTGTTTTGACAGAGTGTCCACCTTCTGTTGGGAACGCATCGCGTCCTCAATATGGATCTCTTGAAGTAGATCTCCCAAGCTAATATCTAGCTTCTTTCTGTGCATCCTTGCATAGAAGGTACTCCATCCAGCAGGAAGTTTTGAGACGATCCCTCCGACGACAAACTTGTCGGAAAGGGGCATCTCTTCGTCTTCCAGTTTTTGACGCAGCTTCAGAAATTCCTTTACCTGTGGCAGCATGGACTTTTCGTCCTCAAAAAGCAATTTGTGATATTTTTCAACCACAAACATTTTGCTCCTGTTCTTGTCTTCTTCATACAGTGTTTCCACAGACCCCCATATGTCTCTGGCAAGTTTCTTCTTCGAGTAGGATTCTGCCAGGGAGTCCTCCATAGCATTCAGGATGAGAAGCCTGCATATGCTATTTTTCCTTCTCCACTTGGCCTGGAGTTTGGTAGCCGCGTTGATTGCGGCAGTAGATCCAGTGTCTGGAACAGAGGGTTCTTCCTCCAACAGAACATGATCAACGTCTTTTAGTTGAAGAGTTAGGTAAACCTTTCTCTTCCAGACTAGATAGTGCTCTCCATCGAATTTTTTCAACTTGCAGAAGTCCGATTGGAGGAGCGAAGCATTAATGTTTTCCATCTACACGGATCTTGCTTTGAGATTGTTAGTCCCGGGGCTTGATCAAAGATGGTAAAACAGATGCAACAAAGATCTACGATGATACAAATACCAAATAATCCGATTACAATATGGAGGAGGAAAATAAAGAAGAGAAGATCTCTCGTTCTTCCTTGCAAACGTGTTGCAATTGGGACAGAACGAGTTACAATAATCTAGAGAGAGATGAGAAGAAGAACAATGCTGGGGTGTCAAAACACCGTTGCTCAAAGCAAGATTCGCCCCACACGATCTGCTTCCAGGAACCAGCAAGTTTGAAGAACTTGTGGAACGCTCGAAGTCACCTCTGTTCTGACTCCTCGGATGGACTTGCAATGGCGGCAGCAGCTCTCTCTCTCTTTCTCCTTTTCTGACTTATATTTTCGTAGTAACCACAAAGGAGGCCAGAAGAGAGTATTAATAGAGAGAGGGTGGAAACCCTAGCCGCCTCTTCAGTTATTGAAAGATTGAATCAAATCCCAAAAAGATAGCAACGAGATTAATTCAAATCCCACCTCATGAGCCCATGAGCCCGAGCCCGAGTCCGAGTCGCTAAGCCCCTTTGGGGCTTAGCTCCAAATGGAAATTAATCCAAGAGAATGACAAAAGCATTAATGCTTAATCCTTGGAGCCTTATTCTTACCTCCTAGTAAAATCACCCACATGGTTTCCTCCTTAGGGTCACCACCCCATGTGCATCTCTCAACAGCACACCCAAGTATATATGTTGAGATAACTCATGGTGCATTTCCGATGTGGGACTAAAATTTACAAGGCATGTTGAGAGCAAGCTCTCTCCATGTAAAGAAAGCACCAACACAATAACCTCTAAAGTAAACCAAAACATATGCTAACATAGTATAAGTCTCCATTTGGGTCTAGGGCATAACATCTACTTTTTCTAATCGAAAGCATACCACGTTATGTCCTTAGGAACTCTATTATATGCTTTTTCTAAATTAATAAGAACCACATTTTTTTTCTCGAAATTTTTTTATTGATCTTCTCAATAAGTAAATAATTTCCGTAGTAGATCTTTTATCTATAAAACCAAATTTTATTTTATAAAATTTTAGTTTTTCTATAATCTTTGCTCAATTATTCTCCCGTACACTACAACAAAATAGGTTAATAACGACACTTTCTTTGCGACACTTTCTAAATAAGTGTCATTAAATAAGTGTCGTTAAAACACTCTTTTGTTGTAGTGGTAGTTTACTAGTATGCTTCATAAGTGTAGTTTTTGACAACTTTGTATATCTTATTTTAGCTTCTTAAGTAGGTACTAAGAAAATAATTTTGAGGTCTTTATCCTCTGAAAAGAATGTATATCCTCAGAACACATGAAACTGCATGGAACGGCCATACAAACTTGAGCAATGCTAGGATTACTTGCTTACTGCAACCACTTAGGTGGGAGTTTTCATCTGGGTCCCATCTCTATGTGGGATAATGGAGCGAGATGAGACCAATTAGCAACTGCCAATTAGACAGTTGTAAGAGAGCTGTAAACCTAATAGTTGTAGACTTAGAATTTTTATACAAACTTATACATTGTAAGTCCTAAATTAATTTTTGTGATCCTTTTCCTTTCCATCTGTCAAATTGGTGGCTATAACATCTTTCATCTCTCTTTCTCTATATCATCATATATTGTTCTTTCTTGTCTTTCCACAAGATACTAAGATTCTGTCCCATGTGTAACCCAGAGGGGCTGTTCCACCGAGACAAGGACTGGTGCCTAAATATAGGCCTTTGTTTCTCCATCTGTCAAGCAGGATAATACGTCCGGTCTTTGTCTTGCTAAAACTAATGCCTACTGCCATCTTCATATTCATGATTTAAAATTTCTTGATTGAAACAATTCCCATTCCAAAGGTTAGCTTGTCCTAGTCCCAGCTAATTTTGGTTGTCCGTTGACTTTTGTTGACGTTAATATAGATTTAAACTGAGTTTAGACTGGACCGACTTAAGAAAAACAAATGAACTAGGGGGCCGTCCTATGAAGAGGGTTGTCCAAACTCGAAGTCTTGTCAGACTTATCAGTAGACCGACCTTGCGTATATCTCATCGTTGTCGTCGTCGACGATTGATATTGCAAAAGGAATAATTAGATCGAGTCTTGTAAACCTGTAGAGGGACCACGCCAGCCACAGGGCCACTTGATCGTTGCAGCAAACTTCTCAATAATGTAGGAAACTGCATGCCCATTTCTTATGTCTCTGTCTATTGTTTTCCATATACGAATCCGAAGCCTCTAGAGGCTCCAAAATACTTTGGCCTCTACGTACACGATTGCTCTAGCAATGATTACGTTACATTGAGGCCATTGGCACTTCTTGGTTAGGTTCAAAGAAAGCAAAAGACATTTTAGTACTTCTCGCACAAATTTGTGCTTCTTTCTTTGCGTGTATCATTGCGCAACTATTGCATGTCCTGCCCTTGTTTCTGAATCTCGTTGAAATTAATCTTTTGTTCCTTTGTAAGTACATCCATATATATTACCAGACCACAAACGGAAGTTCAGTACTCTCAGCACAAGTGTATGGGCGATAAAAATGTGCTAATGGAGGAGGAGGATCCTATGGTGGTGTTGTTCATGTCAATGTTTTAAAAATCAGAACGATGACCCAACCAATTTTTTTGGTAACGGATCAGGATTCAACCGAAGTTCAAGTAGACTTGGTTTGATTTGATTCAAATAGGTAAGATATCCATATTTACTTCTTAGTTTGGTTCTTAGTATGCTGGTTTGATTTAATTTTACAACTATAAGGTTTATCAAAACCAAACCAAGAATCAAATGGTCCAAATTTCACATGATAATTTTTTTTGAAATAAAAAAAACCAAAATTGGTTGGTTCAATTGTGAACCGGCCCGACCGGTTCACCGGTCGAACAAAAAAACGATGATTCTTTAAAAGAACTGGTTTTAATCTAATCAGACTGATTTTTTGACATAAATTGGTTGGATCCGGTCCAACTGTCGGTCCGGTCCAGTTTTTATAACACTGGTTCACATGTCATTCTCTATTGTTATCTTTATCGACACAATGATCGGAGGTAGGGGTGAGCATATAACGGTTGAAAACCGAAAACCGAACCGAACCGAACCGAAATATGACAAATGGTTCGGTTTTTCGGTTATCGGTTCGGTTTACGATTTGAAATTTTGAAAATTTGAAATAACGGTTCGGTTTCGGTTCTTCATCCGAAAAATCGAACCGAACCGAAAACCGATTTAGATTTAGTAATTTATCAAATTACCCACAATATACATATACTAATGTTTATTAACCCCTAACTGAGCGCACTCTCTTCTTCTATTCTATGTCGGTGCTTCTTTGAGCACTCTCTCTATCTACCCTCAATCTATATATACTAATATCTTTCGCTCTATGTAATATAAAAATTCATAAATACAATAATGTCATATTTTTTTAAAATTTTGTTATTTAAATAGGCCCATTTTGCTAAAAACTTGAAGGCCATGCACATTGGCCCATGAAATCGAACCAACCGAAAACCGAACCGAATTAATTCGGTTCGGTTTTTGTTCGATTTTTATAAAAACGGTTCGGTTTTCGGTTTTGAAAAATACGGTTTACGGTTATTTCGGTTTTCACATATTCGGTTCGGTTTGAACCGAACCGAACCGATGCTCACCCCTAATCGGAGGGAGGTCTCGTCAAGGCTAGCCTACACCTGCAACTACTGATTTTAGGGTATATACCTCTAGTGCCTCACTCGTTATCGAAGGTACTCTACTAAAATTATACCAGCTCTACGTCTCTCACCCTAGTAAAATCCTCTACAAGATGTAGTTGTATACATGGATTTCACTTAAGATAATCAGGGCCAGCCCCTCAGAATCGGGTTGTTCTATCCGAAGTTAGTTTTGGTTGTCCCTTATTGTAGGTCGATCCTGGAGGGTCACCTGCGACCCCGACCTCTATTGGAATCATGTTAAACCTGGAGGTTGCTCTAAGCAGAGGAGGGTTGTCCAAGTCCCAAGTCTTGTCTAGCTTTCCCAGAGCCACCCCTGAACATAATACGATAAAAAAAATATAAAGCAAGCATAAAACAACAACAAGAAGACTAGAAGAAATTATAGTTTTGCCGAGGAGTCACAAACTTGTCGCAACTATAAACTATCTAATTAGTCGTGGATTGGATGTATGTCACATCTTGAAAGATCTTTCATCTCTTGCAATAATTCTTGCCCAAAAGTTCACCGAAGGAGAGAAAATATTATTGTCGGGTTACAAAGATCGTACAAACGTACATGAAAACCGAAACTAATGCACCTCCTTAACGATTATAACGAGATTACAAACTGACTCTTTAAAACAGAAAGCTTACAACAACAAGTTGCTGAAATAAAAAGATATTGAAAACTTTGCAACACAGTTGTCACAATCAGAACATAGTCAGAATTTGAAATAGAAGATGCACCACAAAAAATAACTCTTCGCTGAGGTGATAAAGGTCATCGTTGTTCAAAGAAAAATTCGATCCTTTTCTTTGATCTGCTCCTAAAAAACAGCAAGTTCAAAAAGGAACTTCTAAAACGCTCATTGTCACCCTCGTTTGGATCTCAAACTGGATGAACGGACTGACAGACAACACTTCGCGGATTTACTTTGGATGCTGGTAACTCTCCTTTTGAAGCAATATTTTTTTATAGAGATCAATATCAATAAACCCCAACAGAAAAGACCATCAAGTAGAATGCACAATACGCATCCAAGCAGATCTTGTTTGTTGCTTTATTGTTTTTTAGATCAAAACTACGGGAATATAAATCCCCTCACATTGCATTAAAGATAATTAACGGAACAAGTTTCAAAATACAAAAATTAATTAATTTAATAACACAATGAAAGATAAAAACAAGCATACTAGTCCAAGAAGACTATAAGTAATAACTTTGTGGGTGAGCGCGAGCTAGCAAAAATAGCTTAGAAGCTATCAAAGTCGTGTACTGAACGCACATCAGACACTTGAAGTATCATTCATCATTAGCAAATCCCCTCTCCAAAAGTCTATAGTAATAGAAAAAAGACCATTAAGAAGAAGGCCAAATATTCCTAGCTCTCGCTAGTTTAGCGTTTTATGTAAACCCTCGCTGAACTTGGGATCTCTTAAGTTATTTCTACCCTTGCGTATTGTAGTGTCCCGCTCCTAGCAGTTCACTATGTAAGGCTTATGGTTTGGTTAACTCGGTCAGAATCGAGTATTAGGAAAACTTACCGTCGGTACCGAATCGATCATGGACAAGTGCATAAGAACCTTTCCAACTAATGGATTGGTTTCTCTTGAAATGCGTCCAAGAGTTTTCTCTGGATGTTTTGCTACTGGTTTTGTTGCTTGGTTTTGATGGATGCTTTTCTGAATAATTTTTGATGATTTGATTCTTGCCCATTTTTTATCGATTTGCATAGCATTCATTCTTGAGAATTCTGAGAGAAGAGAACATAACGAGACGAAGTATTAACCAAGCTTTTGGTGCCATTGCAGACTGACGCGTGACGGAAGGCTAAGCGCGCAAGTGTTCCACTCTCTCTCTCTCTCTCTCTCTCTCTCTCTCTCTCTCTCTGTGATTCTCTAATTTGGTGAGTGTGGATCTCTGTGGTGGTATTGTCCCTCTCGTTTTTCCTTCATGCCAACTAAATAATTGTCTTGCAACATCCGTTGATCGATATCAAGTGGCTAATGCCATAAGTCAATACCACTAAGAAGCTAGAGATTGAGCATTGAACATTGAATGAATTGATTACACTGTTAACAAGATTGAGAATTGTGTTTGTCCCTTGAACATTGAAATACGGAATGAAATGAAAATCGAATAGAAATGAATTGATGCCTGAGATGTTGAATATGAGAATGTTGCGTATCTAATGTTGGCTTACTAATACTGATGACCGTACAATTGTGTACTGTTGAGCCGGTTATGCATTCGCGTGGTCATGGACGTCTTTGTGCACGAGGTATTACGGAATATTCGATTAGGCTTGCAACCTACTCTGGAATGGTACACCGCAATACCCGTTGGAAAGTCCTTTATGGTGCAGTTTCACCAACGACCCAGTCCGAATGCATGCTAACGATTGTCTTGTGCAGGGACGGTAAGTATATTATTATTATCCTGTATCTTATGCAGGAAAGCTGGATTCGACAAATGGTAAAGTAAACATGGTTTCATGAAATTCCATGTTGCCTTAATTGTGATTCACTCTAAATGTTGCATGTTCCTAATAAGTTCGTATCTTTAAAATGCATGTCATTAATAAAATATTGGTTTAGCTGAGTGGGCCAACGGGGCTCACCAGCGCATTGTTATAATGTGCTGACCCCTCCTCCACAGGTACTGAAGAAAGCTCAGACGCACGATCGAACTAAGGCTTTCTGAATTGCTACTACTTTCAAGTTGTTTTCCCTAAAAGACGCACAATGTGTTGCGGAGTTTTCAAAAGATTGCTACTTATATTTCAAAGTACTAAAGGAGCATGATGTATGGAACGAGAAGTTATTTTATGGCAGCCTATCAGTTGTACTTCTTTTCATGAATCAATGTAGTCGAAAAGGCATTTCAAATATTATCAAGGAAAGTTGTATTCTAACTACAATTAACAATAAAAATGAGTATTTCTTCTTCCTATATTGTGTCCTCAATGTTTCTGAAATAGGCTGGTTTCAAAATGTTTCTAAATGACATAACAGTGCACGTTCTTGCCTTGTACAAGTGCAACACCAGACTTGTACGGCATCATGCCTTAGCGAGGACGAACGATTCGGCGCGAATCGAAGCGAGGATGAAAGATTCCCCGAATCGGGGCGTGACAAGTTGGAGCACGGTTTCAATTCCTCGGATTTCAAAAATATTTTCAAAAAGGAAGTCTTAATACAAATTTTCTCGATTGATGGTGTCGATAGCGCTGACATGAAATAATATTCCATACAATAAGCCCATAAATATTATATGAGTGCTAATGGAATTATTTTTTTATTGTAGAATGACCAAAGGTGATAGCGCAAAGACGAATTCATCGTCTGACCCAATGGAGAAACTGATTAAACAAATGGAGGCTCAGAGGAAGCAAAGCGAAGCTCAACATCGCGCGCTTCAAGAGCAGTTTCGGTATCTGTTTCAGGAGCAGCTGGATGCTCAACAAAAGCAAGTGGATAATCTGTCTCAGATTGTCACCAAGCTGACGGCCGATTCCAATGTTTCTGCAAAGGCCACAGCAACCGAGACCGTAGAAGTGCCGACAGAGAAACCTGAAATGATGACACGGAAGAGAACGAGCTTCAAGTTCTCTGAATTCAAGTGCTGCAACCCGCCTGAGTTTAATGGAAGAGCAGAGCCAGATGAAGTGATGGCATTCCTGAACACACTTGAGGGCTACTTCCGAATATTGGAGATACAGGACAACAAGAGAGTGGAGTGTACCGCTGTACAACTTTGTCTCAAGGCCCAGGAATGGTGGACTTCGCAGAGACAGGCACTTTACGGTAATAGTTCGGATATAAAGATATCTTGGGAGACCTTCAAGCAGGCTTTCATTGCACAATTCATTCCACCAGCTGTCTGCCAATAGTAAGAAAATGAGTTCGTAGAACTTCGACAGGGCAGTATGTCAGTTGACGATTATGAAACTGAATTTTTGAAGAGAGTTGCATTCGCTAGATACATGGTCCCAAATGATGATGCAAAGCGAGGAAGATTCGTACAAGGCTTGAATGAGGGCCTACAGCGGGATGTGCTAAGTCGAAAGTGTACGTCTTAGAGGGAGGCGTACGAAACTGCTCTCGAGGTGGAGAGATTCCATCCACCAGTTAGCCGTGGGACAATACTGTGCAATCAGAACAGCAACCATAAACGACCCTTAGCTACTGAGAGGTATGACGTTCCTAAGCATCATAATACTGACGAGAATAAGGATGAATATCAAGGACCGCGTTGCTTCAAGTGCAACCGGTATGAACACCAACAAGCAGAAAGTCGAACCGGATGCTTCAATTGTGGCGGCATGGGCCACAGGGCATCTGAATGTAGAAATCAAAATCCCCCACGGGATCAGCACTATAATCATCGTGGACCGAATGACAATCAATACCGTGGAGGATATAACAATAAGAATCGGGGCCAACATAACAACCAGCACCGTGGCCAAGCACCACCAGCCTTACCAGCCCTAACTGGGAATGCGCCGAATCATCAACAAGGTACGTAAGCAAGGGTTTATGCTTTGACTCAAGCAGAGGCCCAGACCTCAGAGAATGTAATAACAGGTATGTTGCTGTACAAAGGCACACCTGCAAGAGTACTTTTTTATTCTGGTGCTACTCATTACTTTATCTCGTCTGATTTTGCAACGAAAAATAAATTTTGTATGACTCTACTAAAGACATCTTTGTGTGTTGGCACTCCTTTGGGAGTAGATATGCCTGCAACTTTGATTTGCAGGGACGGCTACATTAAAATTGGAGAAAAGACTTTATCTCTGGACGAAATTGTACTCGACATCAAAGAGTACGATATCATCTTGGAAATGGACTGGCTCAGCGCCTGTCATGCAACAATCGACTGTGCAGATAAGAGAGTTGTGTTTTGCCTACTCGGAGAAACGAAGTTCTCTTACTCGTGCGGCTCGACGTTTAAAGGACCCATGGTAATATCGGCAGTTACAGCAAGGCACATGCTGTACTCAGGGTGTGAAGGATTTTTTGTAGCACCCAGTTTCCCAAATGAGGATAATTTTAAAATTTTGTGTTTATAATTATTTTAATAATAATATTTAATTCATGATATAATTTTTGGTGATTTTAAATCATTTTAAAATTATTTAAATCAATGACTTGTGGTTTTGACGTTTTGCTAGTGAAATCCTAGAGACTGTTTGACCTAGAGCCTAACCATGTGATTATGATATTTTAATGTCATTTTTGGCCTAAGAATATTTTTGCATTTGACCTCTTTGAACTATTTTGATATTATTTTATTATTTATGATATTGTTTTGGGGTTATTTGAGTCGGGTTCGAATTTTAACTCAATCCGACTTGAAACGCGGACCCGGGGTAGTTTGACTCTAGTGGGACCCACACACTAGTTAGGCATGGCCCAAATAATATTAATTTTAGTCCACATGATAGAAATATTTTAGTTAGAGGTTAGACTAATTATTATGGATAAGGTTAGTGTGATTAGAGACTTTAGAATGACTAATTTAGCCCCAACCAATTAGCCCTTTCCTAATACTCATAGAATAGGTTAGTGGGGGCATTTTGGACCTTACCATAATAGGACAAATAGCCCCATATGGCCAGCCACTTTGGGAGAGGATAGGCTCAAGTTCATTTCATTATTCTCATCCACACTCTCTCTCTTGTTCTTTCCCAAATTCCTAGAGAGCAATCCCTAGTAATTTCTCCACCAAATCATTCCATTTCACCACCAAATCTTTTTCTTTCCTTCTCCATTCTAGCCAAGGAGGAAGCTACCCAATTTTGGGAGGATTCGGAGCTCGTTCGTGTCCTTTTGGAATCTCTACGTGTCGGTGTCGCTCCGGGAAGGCTTTTCTTCAATTCGATCTACCGGGAGGTATAAATCCCTTCTCCTTTTCATTTCCTCATGCATATAGGTCTATTTTGAACCCATAGGAATGACCCCATATTTGTATCTCTATTTGTGTCCATTTTGTGTCCATTTGGAGGTCATAAGAGTGTCCTTTGTGTTGTGGTTGTGTCCATGTGGGAAAATCCCAAATTTGGACACACTATGTGTTGTTGTTATGTATGAATGAATTATTACATATTTAGTCTCATATTTTTGTATTAGAGATATGTTCTATAGTGTCTCATATATACATATTAGTGTAGAGAGTGAGTTCTTGATATATTATGTTATATACTTGTGTTCTTTTGTCTCAAACTACCTAAATCCGTCATGATTTTTATCCACGTTTTTAATTTCAGCCCTAACTTAGAAACGTCATAACTTCTAGCTCAAAGCTCGGTTTAATCTCCCGTTTTTTTAAAAGAAGCGAATTGAAGTTAGCTTTCCAAAAACATGTATTAATAGGCCTAATTCTTTCTGTAACTTTCTGGAGAATTATTTAAGTGTCAGCTGTACGAAAGACAAACGCGTTCTCGGTGTTTTCGCGATTTCGGGAGTTTCCGGAAACGAAAACACGATCCGTTTAAAGTTTCGAAAAGCTAACACATAGATCTATCACATACTTTAATCCTAAATTTTAATTCATGCTGAGATGGTACAGTATTGATTATTAGTAGGAGTTACTATTCGGCATATGCATTTTGTGCACCCTTGTGTGTAATGTAATGTTCTATGTTAACACAAATTCTATATTACCTCATGTACCCCCTTACACTATGTTGATACTATCACACTTGACACATTGTTCACTTACACTTTGACACTCTTTGATATGTATATACTATGTATGCCCATTTAACCCTCACTTGCCCCTTTGCCATGTTCACATACACACACATAGCCTCTTAAATAAGTATTTATGAATATAGTTAACTTAGCTATGTATGTATATTATATATATGTTAGCATATTGTGTTGTAATATATAAGTTTATATAACCATTTGAAATGCCATGATTATAGACCTAATGTTCAATACCAATATATGCATGTGTATATATGTGTAGACATATATAGCTTAAAGTAATAGATTACCTAGTGTATATCCAATGTGAATTCTTGCCTATTTGAGTATTGAATAATTGCATGCTATATAGAGTTGGGTGTATGTTGGCTTGTATAATCTTGTATTGATGTGTGCTTGCTAGGATAGTCTTGGTTAGGCCTAGTAAGACTTACTGGGTTAGGACATGACCTAGTTTGACCTAGTTTGACTAGTGCAGTTGACCAGAGTTGACCAAGGGTTGACTTTGGCCTAGTTTGACCTAGATTCATGTAGAATGCATTATAGTACTTTATATTACCCTTCTGGACAAGTTGTGACTTGTGCTGTTCTAATTAGGAGGCAGATACCTTGTAACCTGTGTTGCTTTAAATAGGACTCTGTGGCTTCAGTTGGACCCCCTATACTTATCAGCTGTTCAGGTTATCAGACGAGTACATTCTCTGATAGTTCTCTCATTTATTTGTCAATTACTGTATTTCAGTTCTAGTTAGTTGTATGCGATTCTCTGTTACAACACGTGTGGATATTACTGGATTCATGTATACGACACATATTTATTTTCTGGCCTCTATTACTGGTATCATCATTTTCGGCTTCTGTTACTGGAATCACCTGCTGGAATCATTTACTGGAATCCTTTACTGGTATCATTATATTTTGGCTGGACTCATCTTGAATCATTGTGTCGGAATTCTGGATTCACTTGCTGGGAGGGGAAATACTAGAGTAAGACATGTAGACATACCCCATTACTGGAATCACTCCTACTGGAATCTACTGGAATGATAGCCATCTCTCGCCTGATCAGTGAGAGGTGTGCCGGATTACCCACAGCCGTTTACATGTCGATCTCGGTATTTTAAAACACACTGTTAGAGTATAGGCTGGACTCACCCTGGAATCATTGATCACTATAACTGGAATCGTCCCTTACTGGATTCATCTTGTATTAGATTCATCTTGTACTGGACTTACATTAGAGTTACACTGGTCTACATTGTTGTCTGGACTTCATATCATATTACCCTGGTTCAGCTAGTTCTATTTTTACAGACTTCATTGCTATGATTCTTCTCTTGTTTAGTTATTTACTTTCCTTGCACCTTATCTGTCTTTCTTACCATCACCTGAATATAAACTGCCATTTTCATCAATACAACTGCCTATAACTGCTTTATAGTTCTCTGTCATTTACTTGGGTTTTCTAGATGAGATGTGCTCGTTCCTGTCCTGACTGGACCTGTTGATAAATTTTACAGATAGCTTGGAGGTTGTCTGCTAGCCTAGAGGAGACACCTTAGAGGTTGTTTAGATAGTTATTTCATTTGTCTGGAGTTGTATTTACTTTGTGGATTACTGTATTTGAGTTTTGAGATGTATTTCTGGGTTTTTGTATCTTAGACACTTAGACTTCTATCTCCCGTATCTCTTTGGATTTTATGTTTTATCTAACCTTATCATGCTCTACCTTAAATGTGATTGAGACTGTATCTGCTTAGCATTATATTGTTAGATGATGTGACCTAGGACAGCGTTCTACCGCCGACACTGCGGCGTAGGCTGGGCGTTGTTACGTTCTCGTACCCTAACAGTGGGTACGGGTCGTGACATTTTTCGCTTCTGTTCAAGACACTCGGATGAAGAGTGTAGGCTCGAATCAGACCGAAATTGTGGTAGAGTTCCCCGATGTATTTTCGGACGAGATACCTGGAATGCCGCCGGATAGAAAAATTGAATTCATAATTGATACATTCCCAGATACTCGCTCGATATCAAAGGTGCCATACAGGATAGCTCCGGCAGAGCTGAAGGAACTAAAGGTACAGCTACAAGAATTGCTAGACCGGGAATACATTCGCCCAAGTGTATCTCCATGGGGAGCTCCAGTGCTGTTTGTAAAGAAGAAGGATGGGACGATGCGGCTATGCATCGATTACAGATAACTGAATAAGGCAACCATCCGTAACAAGTATCCCTTGCCAAGGATAGATGATCTGTTAGATCATCTACAAGGGGCGACCATGTTTTCTAAAATCGATCTTCATTCAGGATACCAACAGTTGAAGATCAGACCCGAAGACGTCCCTAAGTCAGCATTCCATATGAGATACGGACACTATGAGTTTTTGGTCATGCCATTTGGTTTGACTAATGCTCCAGCAGCCTTTATGGATCTAATGAATAGAGTGTTTCGGTCGTTCTTAGACAAGTTTGTTGTTGTGTTCATCGATGACATCTTGATCTACTCAAAGGACAGGAAGACTCATGTCGGGCACTTGAGAGAAGTACTTCAGACGCTGCAAGACAATCAGCTGTATGCAAAACTAAGCAAATACGAATTTTGGATGAACAACGTATCGTTCCTAGGGCACGTTGTCTCGTCAGAAGGCGTTGCCGTTGACCCAAAGAAGATTGAGGCAGGTGTAGACTGGAAACGGCCTGCATCGGCTAGTGAGATACGGAGTTTCCTTGGTTTAGCCGGATACTACAGTAGGTTTATGAAAGAATTTTCAAGAATCGCTTCGCCTTTGACTCGCCTCACCCAGAAGGGAGTCATATTTAAGTGGACAGACGACTGTGAGAGTAGTTTTCAAGAACTCAAGCAACGGCTCGTCACGGCTCCAATTTTAGCACTTTCAGAAGGCTCTGAGGGATTTCAAATCTATAGTGACGCATCGGGACTTGGTTTGGGAAGTGTTCTCATGCAACGTGGGAAGACAATCTCATATGCGTCGAGATAACTCAAACAACATGAGAAGAATTATCCAACTCATGATTTACATTTTGATGACACGATATGAAGAAGGATATGGCCCTATTTGTGTCACAATTGTTGACCCAAACCGGATCACAATCAACCTAATCTTGAAAATTAACAAAATAATATTTGTCATAGTCCAATTTGACACATCGAGCTCGAAATTAATTTACTCAGCTCATTGGATCAAGATCACAGCTGCTTGGAGTTTTACTATTTTGTGTATACTGGAGTCTGTATTTTTTATTATTCTTGAGTATAGGATGATGTACGTTGGGTCATACTGAGCACTTTGGGCTAGCCATAGCTTTATAGGTTTACTTAGCCCAAATCCCAATCAACCCATTCATCCAAAGCCCACAAAAAACATTCTGTCCATAGAAGACAGAGTTCGGGCCGAACTCTGCCTCACACAGAGTTCGGGCCGAACCCGGTCCCCTAAAATTTAGGATGCTGATTTTTAGGTCTTGATCACTGCTAGTTGTCCAACGGCCAAAAATTTGAATTATTTATACCAAATTTTGGCCAAATTCTGCCTACCCCGAACCCTATAAATAGACCTTGGTTTCTCTCATTTGAAACCATCCACTCTTCTCTTCTTCTTCTCTTACATAGCCTATATATTCAAGAGACATACCTTCCCATCCACTTAGCATTCAAACTTTTCAACCGTCCAAGTTGTTCGGTACGATCCAGCTAGAAGTTTGAAGTGCAAGAAGTTGTAAGTCACTTGGAAAAGTCCAAGTTTCGCCAAAGCGATCATTAAAAGAAGTTTGGCGTGCTCTTCTGTGAAAAGGCACGTGGTTGTAACCCTATTTCACAAATAGTGGATTTCAATCCTGAGCTAGAGTTCTTAGGCCTGGACTAGTCCTCCACGAGGAAAACCAGGTTAAAAATCTTGCTGTGTTTGTGCTTGCTCTCTACTCTTTATTTTTGCATTTATTTTACTCTGATTATTTAGTTGGTGAAGAGAGTTTAAATTTTTAATTAATCATTTTTTGATATAAACTCTATTCACCCCCCTCTAGAGTTGCCTACTTGTACTTCAATTGGTATCAGAGCTCTGTTCTCTTATCAAGGACTAACATCCTAGAGCTGATCCATGGCAACCACTCAACCCATGTTTTCCAATCACGGTGAAGGGCAGTCCACTCATAGGCCTCCCCTATTTGATGGAACAAACTACACCTATTAGAAAACAAGGATGAGTTTTTATCTCAAGTCGCTAGACTTCGACCTGTGGACCATTGTCACCGATGGTTACAAAAAGCCCGCCAGGATAGTTGTCAATGGTGATCTCGTTGAGAAATCCTACGACAAATATTCTGACGAGGAGAAGAAACAGGCGAGTCTAGACGCGAGAGCTATTAATGCTTTATTTTGTGCAATAGACAGGAATGAGTTTAACAGGGTCTCAACATGCACCACCTCTCATGAAGTATAGAGACTTCTAGAAGTGACGCATGAAGGAACCACCCAAGTCAAGGAGTCAAAAATAAGTTGTCTCACTCAAGAATATGAGGCTTTCAAGATGAAGCCAAATGAGACAATCACACAAATGATTACAAGATTCTTTGGCCTCATCAACCCCTTGTCTTCTCTCGACAAACAATATACAAATCACGAGAAGATCCGCAAGATACTTAGGGGGCTACCAAAGATTTGGAACCCTAAGGTGACAGCCATCATAGAAGGAAATGATCTTACTACAATATCCATGGAAACTTTGATGGGAAAGCTGATGACTCATGAGCTTGACCTCAAAAACTTCGAAGAGCCTGCTCCTAAGGCAAAGGAGATTGCCCTTAATGCTCACCGTCGAAGGGCTGATCCTGAAGCGACGGATGACGACAACTCGGAAGGTGATGATCAAGCTCTCCTTGTCCGCAACTTCAAGAAATTCCTTCGCTTCAATCGAAGAAAAAAGGAACCACAAGAAGATGACGAAGAAGAGCCAACATGCTACGACTTCAAGAAGACTGGACACTTCCGAAAAGATAGTCCATTCGCAAAGAAGAGCAACCGATATGAGAAACCATACAAGAAGGCTTCCTCAAGGAAATATGCCAACACAAGCATTTGGCATGAAAGCGAAGCTAGTGACTCCGAGGAAGAAAAGGACGCTCCTCAAGACACTGCCAATGTATGCCTAATGGCAACATCCGACAAGGTAACAAGCAAAACTCTCGATGATTTCACTTTTGATGAAGTTGGCGATGCATTCAATGATTTACTCAATGACCACAAGAAAGTCATTGGTAAATATAAATATGCCAAGGAGAAGATCAAAAGTTATGAAGTCGAGATTCAAAGACTCTCTTCATTGCTTGATAATATTAGAGACACTTCACCCACGGAAGTCTCAAATAAGGTGTCTAAGATTAAATTAAGCCTACATGATGCCGAAGCACGTATTGAGAAACAAACACAAGAGATCACAGCACTCAACACTAAGCTTGCTGAAGAAAAGAATAGACACAAGATCTCTATTACTAAAATTTATGGTTTGAATGGTAAGATTAGTGAACTGCAAGCTGCCTCTAAGAAATTAGAGACTAGATTGGGAAAACAGGTTGCTCAACCTCAAACCCAATCACATGAGACACACACAAGGCACAACACTACTCAAACTAGTCAAACACGACATCCACCTGTAGCACGCAAACATGCTTACATGTACGCTCACTTCCATAAAACACAAAAACCACATGCACGTAGAAACTATCCTCATAACTATCAGTCTAATATGAAACATAACCACCATGCTACACATAGATATAATCATCACTATGTTGCACATAAACAAAATCACCACCATACTGCATATAGGTTTAATCATCATCTTGTTGCAACATATAGTCATCATCATGCTACTCCACGTCACTCTTATCATGCTGCTACTCCACATCACTCTTATCATGCTACACATAGACATCATCAACATGCTTCTAACATAAATAGGAATGCTATATGTACCTATTGTGGATTACATGGACATATCTCACCACAATGTAGAATTAGGAGATTAGTAGATATGAATATATATGCATGGTTGCCAAAAACTAACTTTTCAGGACCCTCAAGAAAATGGGTACCAAAGGTCACATCTACTCTTGATGTAGGTGGACCTTCCCTCCTTAACTAAAAGCAAGTGGATTCTCGATAGTGGATACTCGCGGCATATGACGGAAGACGCAAATCTTTTTGCATCACTATCGATGAAGAGAGAAGGATATGTATCCTTCAAAAACAACCTAAAAGGGTATATTATAGGTAATGGTACTATTAGTCATCCTCCTTCTCCTGTAATAAAGGATGTCTGCCTAGTGACCGAGTTAAAGCATAACCTGCTCAGCATTAGTCATCTTGCTGATCATGGATATGATATTAACTTTGGACAAAATAAATGCTATATTTATGATAGGTCAACGGAAGAGATCTCTTTTGAAGGGATAAGAGAGGATAATATTTATATTTTCTATCTATCTAGAGATACTAACAGTACATGAAGATGTCTCTATGCTCACAAGGATGAGAGATTATTGTGGCGCCAGCGTCTTGGTCATGCCAATATGGATAATATATCCAGGCTATCGACTAAGAAGCTAGTTAGAGGCTTGCCTGACATCACATTCAAAAAGGACACGGTATGTTCCGAATGTGAGTTGAATAAGGCAACCAAGTCCTCATTTCATTCCATAAACTCTGTAAGTACTACTAGACCCTTGCAATTACTTCATATGAATTTATTTGGTCCTAGTAGAGTAGCCAGTCTTGGTGGAAAACTCTACGCTTTTGTTATAGTAGATGACTTTTCGAGATTTACTTGGGTTTTTTTTCTTACAAACAAAAGTGATACCATTTCTGTTTTCAAAATATTTGCTAAAAAGGTTCAAAACGAAAAAGGCTACATGATTACTCGAATCCGAAGTGATCATGGAGGCGAATTCGAAAATACTTATTTTGAAAAGTTTTGTGATTTAAATGATTTTAATCATGAGTTTTTTTTTCGAGAATCCCTCAAAAAATGGTGTTGTGGAGCAGAAGAATAGGACTCTTGGCGATATGGCTAGAGTCATGTTAAATAAATTCTCTCTTCTGAAATATTTTTGGGCTGAAGCTGTCAGTACAGCGTGCCATATTTTAAATAGGGTGCTCATTCGTCCTATTACGAAGAAAACACCCTATGAGCTTTGGTTTGGAAGAACTCCAAACGTTTCATATTTTCGAGTTTTTGGTTGTCGATGTTTTATCCTTAACACCAAAGACAACTTAGGCAAATTTGATGCCAAAGCTGACGATGGTATATTTCTTGGCTATGCGCCAAGAGCAAGGGATATAGAGTGTTCAACAAATGCTCATTAATTGTGGAAGAGTCTACAAATGTGACTTTCGATGAGGATAACAGTGCAGCAGCTACTCTTGATGATAATATTGAGCCATCAACTTCTACTCCGATGATTACCACCACTGAAACCAATTCTCTATAGGGCTTGCCAAAGAAATTCTCTTTCAAGCTGTCACATCCAGAAAATTTGGTTATAGGTGAGGTTTCACACAGAGTAAGTACTAGATCATCATTAAGAGACTCCATTGCTAGTACTGCCTTCATTTTACAAATTGAGCCGAAAAACATTTTAGATGCTTTTAATGATGAGTTTTGGATTACTGTCATGCAAGAAGAACTCAACTAATTCGAGAGGAGCCAAGTTTGGGAACTCGTTCCTAGGCCAGCTAATCACTCGATTATTGGTACGAAATAGGTTTTTTGTAACAAAGTAAATGAAGATGGTTCAGTTACACGCAACAAAGCTCGTCTAGTAGCTCAAGGATACAACCAAGAGGAAGGTATCGACTACGATAAGACGTATGCTCCTGTTGCAAGACTTGAATATATTCGAATACTTTGTGCATTTGCTAATTTTCAAAACTTTAAACTGTTTCAAATGGATGTAAAAAGTGCTTTCTTGAATGGATTTATTAAGGAGGAAGTTTTTGTAAAACAACCCCCTGGTTTTGAAAATCATAAATTTTTCGACCATGTTTTCAAACTCAAGAAAGCGCTATATGGCCTCAAACAAGCCCTTAGAGCTTGGTATGAAAGGTTAAGCAATTTCTTGCTTAAAAAAGGTTTTTTAAAAGGGAAAGTTGACACTACACTCTTTATAAAATCTTTTCAATACACCATTCTCTTAGTGCAAATTTACGCTGATGAAAATTTTTCAAAAGGCTTTAGTCTCTTGGTTTAGCAAGAAGCAGAATTATGTCGCACTATCCACAACAGAAGCTGAATATATCACAGCTGGTCATTGTTGTGCACAAATTCTGTAGATGACGCAAACCCTTGAAGACTATAACTTATCTTTTATGCATATTCCTATATTTTGTGACAATACTAGTGCTATAAATCTCACTAAGAACCCCATATGTCACTCACGCACGAAACACATTAAAATTTGTTACCACTTTTTGCGTGATCACCAACAGAATGGCACTATTAATTTAGAATTTATTGACACTGTTCATCAGTTGACTGATTTCTTTACAAAACCATTATCTGAGGAGCGATTCAATTTTCTTTGTCGAAAATTAGGAATTTTAGATGAAACGGTTATACATTAACTTGACCTGCATAATTATCGATTATGTCACAATTCTCTACGCTGACTTTGCTATGGGTACAAGCCGAAAGGGTCATTCTGACAACAAGGCGTAAAAGCCTAAGAGACACGGTGCACTAGTCTTCGGATTACCGCTAGCTGGGATCCGGCCCCTGCAGCTACCCCATAGCAGCTTCATCATATTGTTTTATGTCATAACTCCTTAGTTATTATATGGTTAAATTTTATTTATAGCCTGCCTCATTTGACAATTCTAATTTTCAATCATATTTTTATTCATATCTTTGACCATTTATTCAAATTTATTTCAAATCTCTTTTTTTTCTACTTAAAGTTCTGGCCCAAGGGACCAGAACTCGGGCCGAACTCTGCCCCACCCAAAGTTCGGGCCGAATTCGGTGTCCTTGTTCCAGAACCTCAGTTCATTCTCAACCGTCCATCTTTTCTTCATCCAATGGCCCATGTTTCACCCAACCAGCCGACCAAAGGGACATAAATTCAAAAATATGTCTCTCTCCTCCATTGACTTCTTCCTCCATCTCCACTTATATTTTCTTCAAAACCCTAACCCTAGAAGGCTCCAATCCTTGGGATATTTCTCTTCAAACTCAAGGAAGTCAATCTTGGAGTTATTCTCCTCCATCTTAGGTCTCTTATAAGGTATATCTCTCTCTTTCTCTTCACATCTCAATTTTCTTTCCATGGCTCCTAGCTTACTTGGCAGGGGTAAAAGACCAAGGAGAAGTATTGGTGAATCCTCTACTAATCCTAACCCAAACCCTCAACCTAATCCTCCACCACAACCTATTCCTCATCCCCCTCCTAACTTGGTGCATCCTCTTTTTAATCCACCTCCATCCATCAATGCCGACACATACAATGACCGTCTTTTTGTGTCCTTAGATGCGTCCAACACATGGTTCGCCGACTTCCGTCATCGTCGTGTCTTTGCGGGACACCCTATTAAATTTACGGTGTTTTTCGATTTTCTTCCTAATTTTTGTGACTTATGTCTTGATGAGCTTGTTGCAACTCGTGAACTGATATATGTGAATGCCATACAAATATTTTATTGCAACATGACTTATGACCGCACACGCATCTATTCACATGTCGCCGGTGTAGACATATCTTTTGATAATTTTGAGTTAGCCGACCTACTTGGTTTGCCCGACCCAAACACTTGGGAACAGCTTGATGATGCTCGGGACTTTGTTTTTCCCGGAGAGACCACGTTGGAGAGTTTCAAGGGTGATCTTTGTTCTCCAAATCCTTCCCCTCAAAAACTTATGGCTAAACATCTCAATAATCATTTCTATGAACTTTATCGAATTATCTTTTCTTCGGTCTTGCCAAAAGCTGGATCAACAGATGAAGTTACTTACTTTGAGATTACTGCTATCTTCTTTCTTCACTTTTGCATCCCCTTCAACTTTCCTCGCACGATGATGGATTGGATGATTCGTGCTAGGCCTAAACCAAAATCTTTGATTTATACCATGTATCTTCCTTTGATCTTTCGTGCCTTCCATGTTCCATTGGATCAGTGTCAGTCCTTGCCCCCTCCTGCCTTTCTGGCTAAGGCAATGAGAACTGTTGCTGCTATTGCCTCTTCTGAGTCCGATGATGCTGAGGAGCCTGACTCTCCTGCACCCTTTGCTGCTCCTGATTCACCTGCTCCCGAGTCCACTGCTACACTGGACTCTCTTCAGACTATGCTTCGCGATCGCTTCCGTTTGGAGGACGCGTGCTGGGCCGAGATGGATGATCGCTGGACGCAGATGGATTACCTCACTACTCTGCAGATGAGTGCGCTCAGCAACTCCATCCACGACATTCAGTACTCTATGGCCTCCCATCCGACGATGTCGATTTCGATGATGCGTGATCCGTCTCACGACAGTTATCGTATTGACGATTCGTGGGTTCGTCGCTATCTTGATCCGACTTCTGCTTTTGTGGATCCCCGTCGTACCGGTTCTGATGGTGCGGGGCCTTCACATGCTCCTCGATGGATATGGCTATTGTACTGCTACTGATGATTAGGACTTTGTTTATTTTGGCACTATATTTCTTTTGCTTATGTCTTTATGTTTTTAAACTCTATGGCTCTGTTTGCTATTAGTTAGCACTACTACTTGCATGATTCTCTTTCATTATGTGGTTGGAAGTTTTTATTTCTATATTTCTGTCTCCATTTTTGGTGATTGCCAAAAGGGGGAGAACCATTGATATTTGTCTTGATACTATGACCATTGCTATATGTATTAGTACTATAAATTGTGTATCCTTGGATATGTATATTTGGATGAGTATTTATAGGAAATAGTAGTTTACGGGGGAGTACGATTGTCCAAGTACGGGGGAGCCATAATGTGTCCAGGTATGAATATTGGACATACAAATATCATGTTTTGTCAATTATCAAAATGGGAGAGATTGTTGACCCAAACCGGATCACAGTCAACCTAATCTTGAAAATTAACAAAACAATATTTATCATAGTCCAATTTGACACATCGAGCTCGAAATCAATTTACTCAGCTCATTGGATCAAGATCACAGCTGCTTGGAGTTTTACTATTTTGTGTATACTGGAGTCTGTATTTTTTATTATTCTTGAGTATAGGATGATATATGTTGGGTCATACTGAGCACTTTGGGCTAGCCATAGCTTTATAGGTTTACTTAGCCCAAATCCCAATCAACCCATTCATCCAAAGCCCACAAAGAACATATATATTCAAGAGCCTTACCTTCCCATCCACTTAGCATTCAAACTTCCCAACCGTCCAAGTTGCTCGGTACGATCCAGCTAGAAGTTTGAAGTGCAAGAAGTTGTAAGTCACTTAAAAAATTCCAAGTTTCGCCAAAACGATCATTGAAAGAAGTTTGGCGTGCTCTTCTGTGAAAAGACACGTGGTTGTAATCCTATTTCATAAATAGTAGATTTCAATCCTGAGCTAGAGTTCTCAGGCCTGGACTAGTCCTCCACGAGGGAAACCAGGTTAAAAATCTTGATGTGTTTGTGCTTGCTCTCTACTCTTTATTTTTGCATTTATTTTACTCTGATTATTTAGTTGGTGAAGAGAGTTTAAATTTTTAATTGATCATTTTTTGATATAAACTCTATTCATCCCCCTCTAGAGTTGCCAACTTGTACTTCAACAATGTTTGGCTTGTCAGCGTGTGAAGGCCGAACACCAACGGCCAGGCGAAGAACTACAAAATTTGGCTATCTCACAGTGAAAATGGGATAATATCTGTATGGAATTTATAGTCGGCTTGCCAAGAACTCAGAAGGGGAATGATGCGATTTGGGTTATCGTGGATAGATTAACCAAGTCGGCTTATTTCATTCCAATAAAAGTTACGTGGGGCATAGAACGGTTGGCTCAGATCTACATAAATGAAATTTTTTAATTACATGGTGTGCCAACTTCTATAGTGTCGGATAGAGATGGGGGATTCTTGTCGCAATTTTGGATAAGTCTGCACTCAATATTGGGCACAAAGTTGAATTTCGGTACGATATACCATCCGCAGACTGATGGACTGACAGAGAGGGTAAATTAGATTCTTGAAGATATGTTGAGATTGTGCGTACTCGATTCGAAGACAAATTGGGACGCACATCTTGCATTGGCAAAATTTGCCTATAACAACAGTTATCAGGCAAGTATCCAAATGGCCCCGTACGAAGTCTTGTATGTACGAAATATCGATCACCGATATGCTGGGATGAAGTCGGTGAAAGGCAAGTGCTCGGACCAAAACTTGTGGAACAGGCCATCGAAAGGGTCCGCTTAATTCGAAAAAGGCTTAGAGTTGCTCAAAGTCGACAGAAGTGTTATGCGGACGTACATCGACGACCTTTGGAATTCACAGTGGGTGATCAAGTCTTCTTGAAGGTCACACCCATGCGAGGTGTGATGCGGTTTGGGATGAAAGGAAAGCTGAGCCCGAGATTCGTTGGACCCTTCGAGATTTTGGAGAAGGTAGCCTCAGTGGCTTATCGACTTGCACTACCTCCGGCTTTGGCTGATGTGCACGATGTCTTCCATGTGTCCCAACTATGAAAGTACGTGCATGATCCAAGTCACGTAGTGAACTTTGATCAGTTGCAGCTAAGCGCTGACCTATCCTACACTGAAGAGCCTATCCAGATTTTAGACATGAAAGAGAAAGTTTTGCGGAATCGGACAGTATCCTTGGTCAACGTGCTATGGCAGAACTATTCTATCGAGGAGTCGACGTGGGAACTAGAAGAGGAGATGCGGGTGAAATACCCCTCGTTGTTTGATAATTTTGAGGTAGGACTTTTGATTTAAGTTTCGAGGACGAAACTTTTTCTTAGTGGTATATTATGTAGTGTCCCGCTCCTAGCGGTTCACTATGTAAGGCTTGTGGCTTGGTTAACTCGGTCGGAACCGAGTATTAGGGAAACTTACCGTCGGCATCGAATCGATCACGGACAAGTGCATAAGAACCTTTCCAACTAATGGATTGGTTTCTTTTGAAATGCATCCAAGAGTTTTCTCTGGATGTTTTGCTGCTGGTTTTGTTGCTTGGTTTTGATGGATGATTTTCTGAATGATTTTTGATGATTTAATTCTTGCCCGTTTTTTATCGATTTACATAGCATTCATTCTTGAGAATTCTGAAAGAAGAGAACATAACGAGACGGAGTATTAACCAAGCTTTTGGTGCCGTTGTAGACTGACGCGTGACGGAAGGCCAAGCGTGTAAGTGTTCCTCTCTCTCTGTGTGATTCTCTAATTTGGTGAGTGTGTATCTCTGTGGTGGTATTGTCCCTCTCGCTATTCATTCATGCAAACTAAATAATTGTCTTGCAACATCCATTGATCGATGTCAAGTTGCTAATGCCACAAGTCAATACCACTAAGAAGCTAGAGATTGAACATTAAAAATTGAATATTAAATGAATTGATTACACTGTTAACAAGATTGAGAATTGTGCTCGTCCCTTGAACATTGAAATGCGGAATGAAATAAAAATTGAATTGAAATGAATTGATGCCTGAGATGTTGAATATGAGAATGTTGTGTATCTAATGTTGGCTTACTAATACTGATGACCGCCCAATTGTGTACTGTTGAGTCGGTTATGCATTCGCGTGGTCATCGACGTCTTTGTGTACTAGGTTTGAGTAGTTTCCTCGGGGCGGTACTTGGGGCCCCGGGGACCGACTCGACCTAGGGAAAAACATTTGGTCGTACTATGGAAACAGGAGGTATTACGGATCATTCGACTAGGCTTGCAACCTACTCTAGAATGGTACACCGCAATACCCGTTGGAAAGTCCTTTATGGTGCAGTTTTACCAACGACCCAGTCCGAATGCATGCTAACGATTGTCTTGTGCAGGGGCGGTAAGTATATTATTATTATCCTGTATCTTATGCAGGAAAGCTGGATTCGGAAAATGGTAAAGTAAATATGGTTCCATGAAATTCTATGTTGCCTTAATTGTGATTCACTCTAAATGTTGTCTGTTCCTAATAAGTTCATATCTTTAAAATGCTTGTCATTAATAAAATATTGGTTTAGCTGAGTGGGCCAACGGGGCTCACCAGCGCATTGTTATAATGTGCTGACCCTTCCTCCACAGGTACTGGAGAAGGCTCAGGCGCACGATCGAACTAAGGCTTTCTGAATTGCTACTACTTTAAAGTTGTTTTCCCTAAAAGACACACAAAGTATTGCGGAGTTTTCAAAAGATTGCTGCTTATATTTCAAAGTACTCAAGGGGCATGATGTATGGAACGAGAAGTTATTTCATGACAGCCTATCACTTGTACTTCTTTTCATGAATCAATGTAACCGAAATGGCATTTCAAATATTATTGAGGAAAGTTGTATTCTGACTACAATTATCAATAAAATGAGTATTTCTTCTTCCTATATTGTGTCCTCAATGTTTCTAAAATGTGGCTGGATTTCAAAATGTTTCTAAATGACATAACAGTGCACGTTCTTGCCTTGTACATGCAACACCAGACTTGTACGGCATCACGCCTTAGCGAGGACGAACGATTCAGCACGAATCGAAGCGTGGACGAAAGATTCTCCGAATCGGGGCGTGACACGTATGAGCACTTGACTTCCGAAAGTGTTTGATCTGACCCATCCATATTCACCAAACTCTGATTTCTTATCGATTCTTGCTCGTCACTCCAGTATTTGACGACCAATCTCCGTTCATGAAACATGTATGTATCATTGTTGTGACTTGGATTCCACCTATTTGTCACTCTGGGATGATTTAGTCTGTCATAATTCATCACACTTTTGCTACCTTATTATCCACGAAATGTGACGAAAGCGATAAATAATAATCTTAATGACAACGAGAATAACAATACACAAATAACTGAACAATAACACCAAGAGCACAACAATCAAACATTCAATGTTTAATATGGTTTGGTCAAATTCGACATACTCCATGAGGACATGAAATAATGACTTTATTGAATTAACAAAAGAAAATATCAACTATTACACATACAAACCGGAATGTGAAAACTTCTCCTTACAAGATCTTGAAGAGCTCTCTTTCCATCTCTCTCTCTCTCTCTCCCTCTCTCTAAAATTATTTTTTAAATAACCACTTTTTCTTATGATTTTTCTTAAACTACTCTCGAAAGCAAGCATCATGAATATGAATTATTTCCTTTACAAGGTTGGGAACACGGTATGATCCGAATCGGAGTTGGCCCATGAGGTGCGATATTGAATTGGGCCCATGTACCTCAAAAGGGAATTCTCATGTAAGATCTGAACTAATTTCAATTATCTACACCTCATGATTCCATCGCCTATCCGAAGTGGGACTAAATTACCAACTCAATTGTCACCTCCTTTTGAAAGCTCAACCGAAAATGAGATAATATCCAACATACACAACCAAATCCGAGCCAACGGTGCATACTGGCAGTATGCCAATGGCATGCTTGATAAGCACAAAATTGTGTCCAAAGTTAGTGGAACGTTTCTGCAATTTCTGGTATACCGAGTGTATTCTACGGTATGCCATCGATATACTGATCCTTTGCTATTTTCAGCCCTTGATACCCTGTTGGATTCATTCCGTAGTTGAACACGAGCTGTATACAACATCGTTTGCGCACATAGGATCCCAACCATGGGTTATGCTGCATTGTAAATATTTTATGCCGTTTCTTAATTTTCTAGGGACTATTGTTCATGGAATATGGTTACGGATTTTTTTTATATACAGTAATAAATTTATATGAAATTACATATAGGAGGATAAGTTTGTGAAATTGCATGAAGGAGGACAGCCCTCCAACTGAGTTGGCGGCTTGCTGCCAGCCCTCCAACTCAGTTGGCGGGTTGGGGTGGCAGCCAACCCTCCAACTCAGTTGGCGGGTTGGGGGCTGCGGTTTTGCAAAACCGACGACCAGCCTCCCCTGTTTTCCATTCATTTTACCACCCCCCCCCCCCCCCATCTCCTATTTCTACCCCCCTTTCACTTTCACAGCACCCATTTCCTCTCTTTCATAGAACCTCTCCCCCCTCCCCTCTTACTCCTATTCTCTCCCACATATGCACATCAACATGTAGCAAAAACGACAAATCTTCTCCAGTAAGAAAAAAATTATGAATTTTTTTACACTAGCAATATTTTTATGTTCTCATATTCATAGTAATAAAAGTATTATAGATTTTCATATTTTAATCATATTTATTATTATTTATTCGACAGATGGATAAAGAAAATGACGGTCTTATTCCAGGTGGGCCAACTACTGAAATGATTAATACTGAACAAAAAAATCACATATGTTCTAAGGTATTTAGTGGAGAGGTATGTTTGAAATAAATTTGTATGTTTCATTAATATATGAAATATATATAGTCGAAAATAAAATATTTAGTTAAATGTCCAAAAAATTTATTGTTAATTTAGAAATTTTAATTTCTAATTTAGTTAAACTATCTATAGTTATTCGATCATGACCTGGAATTACGTACCCGAGAGCATGGGAACTGGAGGAAATAGAGAAGATATCGATCCTGGGAGTTAAATCCCGCTCAAAAGGCTTTGATGCAGTCTTTTGGATTTCAATACTTAGATGAAATTAAGTTTCTCATCTATGACGTTCACCTTATCGTTAGTCTTGCTGAGCGCTGGTGGCCAAACCGTAATACTTTTCAGCTCCCAGTAGGCGAGATAACGATCACTTTATGTGATGTGGCAAACATATTAGGTTTGCCTATTACTGGTGATGCCATATACTTCGATCATACGCCCTCTGCACCCGATCTGATCAGAAGATATCTCGGTGTTGCACCTCCATCCGATATAGGAGGTAGCAGTTTTGTCAAATTAACATGGCTTCGTGGAAACTTCATGGATATAGATCACACAATCGACGAGGAACACGTTGATGTAGATGATAGTCGGGTATGTATCTTAATTTAGACGCAATTGTGAAGGCTTAATTTTTAGATTACTAATATGTCTTTTTTCAGAATATTTGATCGCACTAATATGTCTTTTTCAGATTATTCGATGTACTAGAGCGTACTTGCTCTGTTTGTGTGGTGCTCTTCTATTTTCTGATGCATTGGGAGGTACGGTCAATGTTAGACTTCTACCATTCTTAGATGATTTCACAAAACCCACTGGTCATGCTTGGGGAGCTGCTGCCCTAGCATATCTCTACGCGATGTTGACCGAATTTGTGACTGGAACTAATTACAAGAGTATTTGCAGATGTATTTCACTAATTCAGGTAAATCTCTAAGCGACTTTAGCATATTTTTATTTTAGTATATCTCTAATACCATATTTATCTATTGTAGGTTTGGTCATACGAACATTTTTCTATTGGTAGACCGGTAACTAGTATGACTAGTGATTACGGAGTATTTTCTGTTGCTATGCGATGGTCCACAGATGTAGTCGATCAACAGCACTGTACCTATAAGGCGGTGTCACTATATCGTGAACAATTTGATACATTGGAGTGTAGCGAGGTAACGATTTAATTTATTTGATTAAAAGTATTTAATTTATTATAGTTATTATCAATACATGGTCGTTAATTAGGTGATCTGGGCACCTTATACAATTAAAGAGGATGATCCAGAAATAAAGAGATCATCATATTTTTTTAGCATGCATAGATCGTATGTTATATACGATCGATTCACAATGTATCACCCGGCAGACCGTGTTCTTCGTCAGTTCGAGGTGAGACAAATAATTCCCGCTGATCCACCAGTAATCAGTTATGCTACATCCAATGCAAGTACTATTATCAATGCTATGATCGAATCTTGGAACAGTCGAATGACCAATTTTAGTGTGATTGACATGTCTCCGATGATCCAATCTCCAAATGAGTGTAAGTTCCTATGTTACTAATTCTTTTTCACTTGATTAAGTTGAAATAGCTTCCAACATATTAAGTAACATGTGTTAAATATCTTTTACGTAGATATTGGTGATTACAATTATAGGAAATGGTGGGGTGCCCCTCGTATGATCAACAGAGCATACCAATTCAAGGAGCCAAGGTTCAAGTGTAAATCCATAGACGATCCTAGTTTGCGTGCTTTTGTGGATGGCATATCTGATTTGGTATGACTAAACTATACCTGAAAACTAACTATACATAGATATTGTACAACTTACCATTTGCTACTTTCATATCATATTTTAGAGTGTTCAGTACGAACAATCTTTCCAAGAGCCATTTAGTCTGGAATCGTTTGAGCACAGTCGCAGACTTATGCGGGAACTAGTGGACCGTGTTGATCGTCTCGGTCTTGGACGGGACCCCGAGATGTCTCCAGTATAGTCTCGTCTTCCGTCGGACTGTCCAACAGCTATTGTAAGGCGGAGACACTCACGTCGTCGTAGAAGGGATGGAGGAGTAGAGATTCCTGGAGAAGAGGTTCCTGAAGAAGAGGTTCCGGGAGAAGAGGTTACTGAAGAGGGATCGACTCAGCAGTACTATGTGGAGGGATCGACTCAGCAGTACTATAGGGAGGGATCGACTCAGCAGTACTATGGAGGGGCGCCTACTCAGCAGTACTATGGGGAGGGATCGACTCAGCAATACTATGGGGAGGGATCGACTCAACAGTACTACCAGGAGATGGAATACTACACACAGTTAATTTCTACCCCATCAGCCCCGCAGCCTACCCAGCCGACCCAGACTCAGGCGAAGGAGGATACAGCAGGTCGAAGAGGTCGACTAGGCCTAAGAGACGCGGTACGAAGAGATTATAGACGCCTTGATCGAGGGTCTCCGTAGATTTGTATCCATGATGTAAGACAAGTTTTATTGTAATATTCAATGTTTAATCCATGATGTAAGACAAGTTTTATTGTAATATTTAATGCTTTTAATCCATCTAGTACATCTTCTATATTTGTAACAAATTTTCTAAAGTTGTAAGTAAGCTGACTAGTACATATTTCAATGTTCAATCACTCTCTTGGCTGACTAGTACATCTCCTTCGATTGTGTCCCATTGCACCACAATTAATGCAACGTAGTTCTCTTGTCGACGGTTCATGGGCCTTGACGTGATTCTTCTTTGGTCTGACGGCTTTACGTCGTATGGCTGGTACTCCGATTTCTCCTCTTACCAAAGCAGCTTGAATCTGGTAGGGAACTGAAATTGGTTCCATCTTTGCTGTGTATACACTTCTCAAGTTCGAAGTAAAAAACAGAGCATGATAATAACTTTCAATATTATAGTTACAATATCTACACACAAAACATACATGTATACACGGTATGTAAGTATGGTACCATCTCCCACATGTACAAGATCTAACATCTAATCGTACAATGTATGTTCTACTTGTTGCACGATCTGTTATTTCATATGTGTAATTATCAATACCTAATAGTTCTAGATGATTCTTTTCTCTGATAATGTGATTCATAGTTTTCAACATCTTCGGACAGAAATCGGTGTCTATATTCTCAGCATTGTTTCTGTTCTTGTCATGAAGTGTTATAATTTTCTCTCTAATGCCGTCGAGGAGTGTTGTTATTGGTTTGTCGCGTAATCTCTTAATCCAATTGTTAAAACATTCAGCAAGATTAGAAGTATTAATATCTAATCGGGGACAAGGAGCGTACGCTGTTATCCAATGTACAAAACGATAATTTTCATCATTCACACTAATAAGCCAATCATGCAATGTTATATTTTAGGCTTTAATTATTTCAAATAAGTGTTCTGCATCCGTCGATTGTACGATCTAGCAAGCGAGTCTAACAAGTTTTCAAATGTCTTTTCTCTCGCAACCTGTTTCATGTTTTGTTTGAAATGTTGAATAAAAAAAGAGATGATTCTGGAAAAACATTTTGCACAGCATTTATTAACCCTTTTTGTTTATCCGAAATAAATGAAATTCTATTCCAATCAATAAGAGAACTTTCAAACGATATTCTTAATGAGTTTAAAAACCATAACCAAGAATCACTGTTTTGACCTTCAGCAACAGCATATGCAATAGGGTATAATTGATAGTTAGGATCATGAGCACAAACAATAAATAAGATGCCTTGATATTTGGAAGAAAGAAATATAGCATCAGTACTAATAACCGGTAAACAACCACTTAAAAAACCATCAATGCACGCCTTGAAACAAATATAAATTCTGTGAAAGCTATTATCTTCGACAATTTTAAGAAAATATCTACTACCTGGATTCGTCTCCATAATTCTAAAAGTATACTCCTCAAGACCAGCATAAGCCTCAACATAACTTCCATTTATTTCAGCTAATGACATCTCTCGGGCTCTCCATGCTTTGAAATAACTAATATGTATACGATGTTCTCTATATATATCTTTAACTATTTGTGATGCACTGTACGATTGATTATCCCTAATTATACCAATTATTCTGCTCTTAATCCATACAGCGGTAGCTAATCGATGGCGCCCACTTGTTACTGCACTAAAACAAGAATGATGACTTTCTAATGTAATTATTTTAACTATTTCTCCGGTTCCAATGCATCTGGCATATACTCTCCAATTACAGTTGGGTTGATCACAATAATAAATAATTCCACGAGCATTGTTCATAGCATTAGCTGAACAACTAAAATTGTGTTCAATTGCAACATTACTTATGAAACTTCTAAATTCAGAACGAGAAGAAAATATTTTACCAACAAATAATTCAGGGGTTGTAGCATTATCCATATTATCATCTAACTCATATTCTATATTTTGAATTAAATCATCACTATTTCCGTTGTTATCATCATCATCATCGTCAGATTCGTCTGATGAATGATTTTCTTCAAAAGATGGAACAATTTGTCGAGAAGAACTGGAACTAGCAAAATAATTCATGGGTTGACTATTTCTATTATCAAATGTCGTGGATATTTGAATAACAAAAATATTTATATATCGTGATTATGAATTAATCTCAAGAAAAAAATTTCATGCTTTATCGCCATCTACTATAAAACATCTAGAATTTAAAGCAGATTTTATAATAAATTCGTACCGAATAGAACAACGTTCAATAATTAGATTACGTAAAATTCCAAAACTACTATTAATAAAAGTTGAAAAAATTTGAGTTTTCCCTCCTTCGTAATCTAACCCGAACACACTATTCTTACGCTGCTACGATCCATGAAGACTTGTAGAAAAAAGATTGTAGGAGTCTTGTAGAGAGAAGCTTGAAGGAGCTTTACAGAAGACAAAAAATTGCAGGCAGAAGGATGAGAGAAGAGTTCTGAGAATTGGTGAGGATGAGAGAACAATGGTGAGAATTGGGTTGCTTATGTAGGAGGGGAGGGAAGCTGGCCGAACGTTGGAAAAACGGGCTCTAACTTTCCAACTGAGTTGGCGAGCTGTTGGTCGTTTGGTGGTGGGACCCACTCCAAGCCGCCAACTCAGTTGGAGGGTTGGAGCAGCCCCTGGCCCGCCAACTGAGTTGGAGGGCTCATCACTTCTGTGACAGAGCCCTCCAACTCAGTTGGCGGGTTGTCCCCTTATTTGCAAATTTGCAAAATCGTCCCCCAACCCGCAATTTCCAAAATATGTGTTACTTTATATGAAAAAATCCGATATGGTTATGGTTCTGCCTGCAGTAGTTAAAGGTTGCAGTAATTGTTACATAGGAAAACATGCACCTCGATCAACTATATATACAGTCAATCAAAACATGGGATCTCTTTTTACTTCAACTGGGGAAATTAGAGAGGATGAGCATGGCAACCCCTTTTACCTAGGGAGGACATACAAACAAAGCCAGGTGTCCCCCCCATGGGTTTCCTAATTGCCATATATATACTGCATGAGAGGGACTCTCACCTCACATTCTGTACTTATGGGCTCATCTCCTCCTTTTCTAGGCCATGGGATGTATAGCCAGAATGGGATATCCTCCATAGAAAGAGTAGAGCACAAACTTGGCTGCTGCAATTATGAAGCTGAGATTTATGTGTTGGAGAGTTTTTTTCCCCTTCTGATGCATGCCTTGTCATCTTGTGCATAATTAAAAAAAAAATGGAGGAGGGAGGATGGAGGCTGGAAGCTTCACTACTCCCATTCACCGATACGTACGTCCACAAGAGGGACGAAAACAACACATACTAGAATCTCAATTATTCGTCAAGGGCCACTTGGGAGATATTAGGAACAGGAAGGAGTGGGCAATATTTTGCTAGACACCACAATCCGTCGAGACGGTTCAAGGGTACGTACGTAAGTCTGTCAAGATTTTGGACTTAGATAACCTTCCTCTACTTAAGACAACAGGATCACATGTGACCCTCGAGGACAAATATTAGGTACAACCAAAATAAGTTCCGGCTCGCCAAACTCCGCTTAATTTTCAGAGTTTCAATATCTATAAGAATGAAGAACGTAAAGAGAATGACCTTGATTTGATTATGTCGCTGGGAAAAAGAACACTAGCTAGCTAGGACAGGTAACAGTTGATCAAACCTTTAAAATCAGACCAAAAACTTGGTTAACTAAGAGAACGGGAGGCTTGAAAAATCGGGTAAGTCTTGTTCATCAATTTTGTTGCAGTTTTAGTTTTACTTGTAGCTTATCGAATAACATTTCTACCTAGGAAAACATGAGGTTCAGGTGAAACAATACCTTTACATATATTAATAGAATTATAGAAGGTATATACCTCGACAATTCAGGGCCCAATAACATAGTGTTCTCGACAGTTGTTCACCCAACACAAGAGCCGTGCACGAGGAGCATGGCTCCACTAGTCGTGTACGTGTCAATTTATTCCATTAAATCTTTTGTGTTGATGCAGTTTTTTTTTTTTTTTTGTCTATAAATTTTGCTTCTATTATTTTGGTCTCTAATTAATGCACTTTGATGAGTTCATCATCGAGGTTGGATTTGGATCAAGCTTGTAGAAGCATGCATTGCCGATAAGCATGACTGCGCCGAATGGAGTGTAAATGTTCTCGATACAGCAACAGTTGGCTTCTTGTCCATAACTGCGTCAATTTATATAGGCTACTTTATTCCATTAATGATAATTTAATTGAAGAAATATCCAAGCAATATAACTCCTGAAAATAAAAGGGAAACAAGACAATATACTAGTCTAGATGAAGCTTGCCCAAATTTATTGATAAGATTCTGCGATACATGCAATATTCTCGAGCATTCTTCTCACTTCAGTGTGACAATATTCCTGCAGCGAAGATCCTATATTCACAAGAGATCACATGAAGGCTAATGAGCAAACATTCCTCAAAAATCAGTCTCCATTTTCATCAAGAACTTATTGCCAGAGACCCTCGTCAGTCAAATGATTAATTATGAGTTATCAAGACTTATTTAGTCCGACATCGGATAGAAAAGAAGAAAAATACTAGTCCGGCCTCCTCATATATATATATATATATATATATATATATATATATATATATATATATATATATATATATATATATATATATATATATATTTTTTTTTTTTTTTTTTTTTTTTTTTTTTTTTTTTTTTTTTACATGGTATAAGAGCCAAAAAAAATTGAAAAATATATATAATTTTTCCTTTTTCTCTTTCTCCACTCATCTCCTTCGGCACGGGTTCTTCTTCTCTTTTTTTGTTCTACCCCAACGCGGGTTCTGTAGTGACGCGGATGAGTTGCTAGGGCTGGTGGAGGAGCGACGGAGACGACAACGGTGGCGGCGACCGCAGGGCCTAGGACAGATCTAGCCTCCTGCTACTAAAATATTGGTAATTAGCGACGAAAATATCTGTCGCTAAATACTATATTTCCGTCGCTAACGTAACTTACCGACGGATTACCGACCGAAGGAGGACGTCGATAACTATAACATCGCTATGACATTTCCATTGGTAAGTCGTCGCTATCGTCTCTATGGCGACGGCTTACCGACGGAATTGCTGACTCATTATAGCGACGGATTAGCAATGAATATAAACCGTCGGCAAACACGACGACAACTTAGCGACGGATTACCGACATACTTTTGTGAGCAAAAAAATCAAATTTTTCAGAAGCTTAGCGACAGAAACTTTCGTCGGTGACTCGTCTGGTACGCTTTTGGTATCAGACAGAAACTTAGTGACGGAAACTTCCGTCGCTAGTTCGTCGCTCACCTACAGGTATTCATCGTTAAGTCGTCGGTAGTTGGTCGCTAGCCTGCAAATTTTCTAGATTTTCGTCGTTATTCCGTCGCTGGTTAGTCGCTAAGCTTCTTACTATTACCAGACTAAATTATTCCAGCTTTGCTCAAACCTGTGAATAGATACAAACACCAATATAATCCCAAATGTACATTACAGTCAAATGATATACATTAAATATAACCTCAATATATACAAAAATTAACCCAAGCACCAATATATACATTAAATTGAGCTCCAATTGCCTATCCAAACAACTCCAATAGGTACAAACTCCCTATAAATACAAATTCATCATCAAATACAAAAATTGTCCAGCAATCACAATATAGTACATATACAACTCCAATAGATACAAACTCCCTAAAGTTCATACAAATTTATCATCAAATACAACAAAAAAATAAACAATAATCAAACTGATGGTGGAGGAGGTGGCGGAGGCATAGCCAGCCGTTCGCATGCATATAACTATCCCAGAACCAAAGTGATTATCCATTGTATGCCCTGGGCAGGAACATCTGAAAGAGTCAACGGCACGACAAGAGGCGCTATGGTCGTCGGAGGCGTTGTGGTCGGAGGAGCAGTCGTTGCCGGAGGCGCTGAGGTCGAAGCTGGAGCCGATGCAGTAGCAACAGAAATCAGACCTGCTGTGCTTAGAACTCCGCTCATTTGGCTCACCTGACCGTGTAGGTCTACCAAAATCTGTATAATCTGCTGAAAAGTGTAGGCGTCGGCAGTATCGTCGGTCTGTGGAGGTGGAGGTGGAGGTGGTAGAGATAGAGGAGCTCTAGATTAAACAGACGACTGGGATGCCAACGATCCGATACCGTACACGCTGTCCCATTTTCCTCTACTGAAGACTTGTATCCACAAGTCGTTCCTCACAGCCGGCGTCAGTGGCTGACTAGTCCCAGGTCCCTCGGCAGTCCCTCCCTCACCGACTCGACTCTGTAAAGTCTCATACGTCTCCTCTATTTATATAGGTTAATAAATTTAGAGTTAATACTCATGTTTTAGTAGTTACTATTAAGTATTTTTATGGTTACGTTCTCATACGTCTCCTAAATTATTCTTTGATTTATATTGCCACTTAGGGTTATGATTTAGAGTTAATATTCATATTAGAATTCGGACTAACTATTTAGGTAAACAAAATATAGTTAAGTACATAAAGACAAAAGCAAAATGTAATTAAATATAGGACTCGAAAAACTTACATAGGCTTTGGTTGCCCGATTATCTATGAGCTTCCCATCCTTCTTTCGCTTATGGGTACGCTCGAAACTTTAGGAAAGTCCACGGCATTCGGATATATGCCTGCCTTGGCGACCTCCTCGCAATGTAACAATTAAACATCAATTTATAACTAAATATTAAATTTAAACAATTGAAGAAATAACAAATAAGAATACTCACTAGTCGTCGATAATGCTCGAAAATTGGGATGGATCCACCCGTGTGGTGACCACCCTTAGCACGGACAACCTTTGCCTTCTTACACTTGGCCTTATAGGCCGGAGTGTCCATCTTCTTCTTCATCTCCTTCCAGAATTCTTCCTTCAACCATTCCTTGCGAAGAGCACTACTTAGTAGCGCCAACGCCTTCTGGTCGTTGACCATATCCCTCAACCAATTGCTGGCGACGGACTTGTAGCACTTTCGGATCGTCTGATCTCTGTGCGCCGACCACCAGTACAACTTCTACAAATAAGGACAAATAAAATAAATGAGCAAATATTTAAGAAATGTTGTAAACAAAGATGATATTATTTAGACATACCCCAACCATCTCAAGCCAAATGAATCGTCTATCAAGTGGGATGTCCCCGAAGTTCAAATAGGGACCATGGAATTGATGACGCATCAACTCCCCCAAATCTCTACCAGCCTGGACCGGAAAGAACCTGGAATAAACAAAACAATGTACGATTAGATAATAAATAGAGTATGAATAAATGTGTCTACTAACACTTATATACTTACGTCGTTCCATCGGCCCACAGCTCGGGACGAGTGATGTTGGCTGGCCGCTCTAGTAGAGTAGGAGGGTCTGCAAATCCTGGTCGACGTATGTACACTCCACGGTCGACCAAAAGGCCAGGATATGGGTTCGCCGTAGTAGGAGCGACAGGTGTAGTCTCCGGCGTAGAAGATGGGGCACCGGCACCGGTAGGAGTAGATGCTGAAGGAATATCAGGGCTCGCTCCGCCGACCAAAGAACGAGTGAACGACAAAGATCAGCCATCCTCCTCATCAACCAAATCGTCCTCGCTAACTCCTCTGCGATCTACAGCAGGATTACTAGGAGGAGCAGGAGGGCGGGTCGACCCGGATCGTCGACGTCGTGTACGGCCTCGTCCCGCCATATGTAAATCTGAAAAAAATAAAAAATGATGTGATGATACAAATAATCAATAAAAATCTAATAGAAATTAAGTAAAGGTGTGTTGATACAAATAATCAATATAAATCTAATAGGTAATACGTACTAATCTTCTTCATCTTCTTCGTAATCCAAATCTTCTTCATCTTCTTCATTTTTACTATCGCTTCCACTTTTACCCTCATCTTCAAATTCTTTCTCCTAATCCGATACGTCCATTTCAGAATCCTTCTCTACATGAGGTAAGTCCTCTATGTCAAGCTCTTTGTTAACTATATCATCCTCTACAGTAACATCAACCTCCATGTCGTCAATACCGGCTAAACTCATATATGTTGGTTGAGGCATGACTACCCCATCCTTCTGGTATGCTTGATCTCCAATATTCTATGTATTTCTTGCTTTAGTTTTACATACAGCCCACCAATCACGAGTAGTGCATCGTCGACTAGGATAACTCGTGTAGTACACTTGGACCGTTTGACTAGCAAACATAAATGGTTCAAAACCTATATATATTTTTTTGTATTTTATATTAATAAATCCAAAATGTTTGTCAATTCTCCATCCTTGTTTGGGTGTTGTGTCAAACCAATCATGTTTGAACAGCACAATTTGGGTATCAAATGAGTAATCCAGTTCTATAATTGTAACTCCACTTTTCTAAATTGAGTTTTCTCCTGTAATTTACTTAAGATTTTATTTATTAATGATTTTCTAATTGTTTAAATCCTTTTAACTATTTTAGTTAATGATTTGAATATTCTATTTAACTATTTCCAAATTATTAATTTATTCCTAATTTTATTTCCTATTTAATCGCTTTGGGCTTCGTATCACTCAATGATATTGAGCCTATCATTAATATTTCCTTCTTAAACCACTTCAACCAGCCAGCCCATTCCCTTAATCAGTCCAACTCCAATTATAAGCCCAGTCAGCCCGGCCTATTAACTAATGGGATGCGGGTTCAAATCCCAAAACCCAATAGCCTCTGACCCGGCCCACTTGTACAGACCGTTGGTATTAAAACTAACTCTCTGCTCCTTTCAACATTTCGAATATTTTCCTCCTTGTTGTGCTCGTGGGACAAAGACGAAGATTCTCCAGCTGTCGTAGCCAACTGCCTGCCCGCCCAACTGTATTGATGCTGCCCGCACAATGGCCTGCCCGGACGACCATCCTCTATAAATTGGCCCCAATCTCGATTCATTCTTCATTCTTTTCATTTTCCCTCCACTCTCTGCTACTGCGGCTAAGAAAGACGACGGCGACGAGCTAGCCATAGCGATCGAAGCTCAGAGCACGACTCTGTGAAGAAGACGAAGTGTCGAAGACAAGCCAAGCGTCGTGGAGTAAGTATCGTTCATCTGTGTTCTTCGATTTCAATCTCTCCACTGGTATTGATAGAGTTCCTCTATCCGTTGGCAGTCGACCATGGCATCTACTTCGTAGGCGACGATCGGATCTCGAGTTGATCACATCTCCTGGAATCCTCCTCTTTGATCGACTGGTAAGTCTCCTTGCTCTTTCTGTGCAATGAATTGGCAGATTTCAAACTTCTGAATGAATTCTTGATCTTCTGTTTAGTTTGAATCGGATTGTTTTGATCGATCGATCCGTTCAGTTTTTTAATTCGAAAATTGTATTGGTGAGATCTAGATCTGATCTTGTGTATTCTCTCCAATGTTGGAGTCAATTCGATTCGAATTAAACTCATAATCACTGTTCTTTTTCATGCACGTTATGTGTTCGATAAAATGCTTAGGAGGACGTATCAGCGAGCCGTGGACTCGGGGACACCATCATCGGACACTGCACTCCCGTATCGAACCATTGCGGAGACTCAGGTACAGTTCTTAATCCATTCTGCTAAAATTAGTTGATGTTAAGGGGTGCTCTGTTCGGTTGAAGAAATTAGACGAGTTTGTGTCGAGTTGTGTCGAGACCGTGCTACCATTCGTGTGAGTGTCGGGTCAGATACTGTGTTTAGAAGGATGATTCTGTGTCCAGAAAGATTCTGTGGATACGAGTTATAGTGCAGCAGTTCTTAGTCAGGACAATTAGTTATCATTCATAGTAAATAGGTTCTTTACTGTTGAGTGACCGTTTGATTTAGGGTTGCTTGAGTGATGAGCAGGCTTGGGTTTTCTGGGTTGAATTATTAGCTGATATTGAGTGTGGTTGAATTTTGAGTAAATAGTGGAGTTAGGCTTACTTATGGACCTGTGTGTGTGCTTCTATTTTAGTGAACAGTACAATTGAGTGGTCTGGGCCTAATATTAGATATTGGGGGGGTTAATGATGGGCTATCTCTTTGGGCTGGGCATTTTGGTAAGGTGTTATATTGGTTCAATTTTATGGATTAGGCCAGCTTGAGGCTATTAATTTCATAACAGTTAGGATTTGTTATCAATTAGTTGACTTGGGCTGACCAATGGGTCAGATATATTAAGAAAGGGTTGCTAAGTGAGCAAGTAATAGTTAGTAATTAAGATTTTGGTAAATAGTTTAAAACCTAGGAATTAGTCTGAAATATTTCTAAAACCTATTTCTCTTATTTTAGGTGATTAGAGGACATAAGGGTTTGTGTTATAATTCAGATTTGTTTGGGCCAGGTCTGTATGAGTCAAGGAAGTATTAATTTAGATTTAAGGAAGTTATTGGATGTTAGAAAATATTAAGAAGAATTTAGGTTGGAAGTTAGGCATCAGGGATGGCCATACTTAACAGGCCAGAGTGAACAGTAGGAATGGACTTGATAGTTCATAGGCAGTTGGTGAGTTGGTTAGACTATAGTCTCAATAAGTAGACAGTTAGTAGCAATACCCTTTTAGTACTAGATTAGAACTGTTAAATTAGAACTTAGAATAATATTAAATAGAATTAGAATAATAAAGTTTAGTACTTTTCCTTAATATCATTTGTGTCTCTTTTGACACAAATTTTTGGACATCATACTGGTTGACTACAACAAATTCAGGCAAGTACACCGACTCGAACCCTTTACTCTGTATTTTCTGTCTTGTTTCATGTTCTCATATTGACAAGTTGTACACACGATTGTTCATTGTTCATATTGTTCACCGTTCATCGCTCATAGTTCATTGTTCTTACTTGTACATTGGGGTGGGAAAATACTACAGATATGTAACCAATCCTATTTTAGCTAGGCATTGACTAATAGCTTAAGTCTCACATCGTGCACGTGGGACTCTAAGTCGTACCATTATTCATGTGCTCATTGTTTATTGTTTATCCAGCTGGTCACATACTCTGATAGTTATTTCAAATGCATGTTATACTGATAGTATAGTTCATTGTTTCTGGATCCGGTACTATAGCTTCATTATTGTTCATATACCACTGTTTCATATTCCTTTCAGGTACCATAGTTCATCTTGTGATTCTTTTTCATGCATTTTAGTTTACATTATTTAGAGCTTCTTGTCGGGGTTGTACTTTGCTTTTTTTTCTGACAGGATACGTTGCAGGTTGCTTCTGGATGATGTTCTGCCTCTATAGGCCAGAGTCCGAAGCCAGGATAGAGTTGTGCCTCAGAATAGATTTTAGAAGTTTCAGAGTTATAGTTAGATCTCCTCTTAGATTTGTTTTAGAAGATTTTATCATGTATTGTATTAAGGATTTCAGGATTATATAATTTTTATTCATGTTACCGGATTTGTCTCCGGATGATATTGTATAAATAACTTGTAGATTGTGGTGATTCTGGGAACGTGTATAGTATTTATGATGTTTTATATTTCTTGTATCTTGGAGTTTTTCTTAGAATTGTACAGCTTACTTCATCGTGTCTATCGACGAAGGCTGGACGTGTCCGACTCGTGTTCAATTATTCGGGAGCGGGTCGTGACAACAATATCGCCTAGAATACTGTAATAGTCAAATTCTGGATCGACATCGTAGACTGAACCCTTTACACAAACTCTGGTTGTGTAATTAGCCTCTTCATCGACAAATGAGTGATTTATAGGTTTATCAGTGGTTTCTAAATTTGAAGCCATTGATGGTATATCATTAGGATAAAGCTCTTTCGTCGGTCAATTGAATTTAGAATAGTTAAATGACACTAATCCTTACATAGTTATAGAACCACGACAGAAATTTTCTGGCAACCTCTCTAGCAAGATCATCATCATCAATGCTAGGTCTCTCCATTTTTATCTCAGGTCTAAAAATACTATGATAAAAATGATAAAAGTTAAAGAAATTTTTACCAGTATATCGCAAAATTGGAGTATAACGTAGCAAAATTATGTCTCTTACTTCTCTATATCTTTCATCTCCTCTATACCACTATTTAGGTAGATATACCGATGAGCGGCTTCAAACTCATCGTCCTCAAACAACCGTAACTTAGAAGCACTTGTAGGCTTGCCACCAACATTGAAGATAGTGCGGATTCCATAATTCGGTTCATCGACCTCACCTTCATCATTTCTTGGTACTTTATTCCAGTTTGTTCTGACATGAGTATCGAAGTAGATTGAGCAGAAGTTTGAGACCTCCTCAATAATATATGTTTCGCATATCGAAGCTTCTATATGAGCTTTACTGCCCACCTTCTTTTTCATGTGATGTAGATATCTATAAATAATATATTCAATATTAGAACTGTTTGAATAAAATAATCATTAGCACTAAATAATTAAATATTTTATACCTCTCAAATGGATACATCCATCGATAATGGATGGGAGTACCGATACGTGCTTCGTTTGTAAGATGAATCGGAAAATGTTCTATACTATCAAAAAATGGAGGGGAACACCTTTTCTAACTTGCACAATGTCAATACAATCTTCTCCTCAAGTTCAAAATATGTTGTACCGTCAACTTACTTGAACACAAATCTCTAAAGAATATAGATAACTCGGCCAGGGGACCCCATACTTGAGAAGGCAACATCTCTCTCAGAGCGATAGGAAGTGAACGCTCCATGAATACGTGGCAATCATGACTCTTCATCCCTATCAGCTTGCGTTCGTTGAGATCGACACATCATGCCAGATTTGACAAGTAACCGTCAGGGAATCTAAAGTATCATATCATTCCTATGAGTATTGATATCGAAATCGGTAATATCGACCATTCCTATGAGTATCGATATCGAAATCGGTATCATACCATTCCTATGAGTATCGATATCGAAATCGATATCAGACCATTCCTATGAGAATCGATATCGAAATTGATATCAGACCATTCCTATGAAGTATATGTTAGAAGAAAGAAAATACATACATGAACCTAGATTAATAGTGCAAGTCCAATGTGCTCGTGTCCAAGTCCAATGTGCTCGTGTCCAAGTCCAACGTATCATGTTCGATACCAATATATAATGTGCTCGTGTCCAAGTACAACGTATCGTGTCTATACATGTCCAACACCAAAATCTAAATTTATATTCCCCCATATTTGTACTGAAATGGGAATTTAATCCCAAATCCCTATTTCTACTGAAATAAATTCAGAAAAATAAATTCAAGAAATAAAAAAACCCTATTTTTACTGAAATAAATAAAGGAAATAAAAAAATAGGTTCAAAAATCTCACAATGAGGAATGCGAAGAGGACTTTCAGAGGAGGAGGGGGGTCGGGTTCATCGGTCGTCGAGGGAGGCGGAGGAGGGGGGTTCGTCGGCCGTCGAAAGAGGAGCAAGGAGGAGGAGGACGAAGGGCCGTCGGTCACCGAGGGAGGGGAAATTTTGGGGTCGGTCGCTGAGGGGGTCGAGTTGGAGGGGAAATTTTGGGGTTGAAATTTTTGAGAGTGAACGTGAAGCGGTATATACTGTGAGGGTTTTAATCGTGGCCAGCGACAGAATATTTTGTCGGTAATCAATCGGTAAAATCTTACCGACAGATTTGTGACGAATATAGCGACGTATATGAATAACTAATTTTGCATAAAATATTAGTCGCTAATTCGTTGCTAGTCTGTCGCTAAATAGCGACCGAAAAACTTCCGTCGTCGCCGGTAAAAAACAGTAATTTTGTAGTGTCCACAGGCTTTAGACGGCTGCTGATTGGTGTTACTGGATGCATGCCGCAGTGAAGTGGCGGAGGCTCATATAGATGGAGAAAGCTCAAAGTCGTGACCGTATGGAGACGTACGGTCCATGATTGAGTTAAGTTTGGTCTCGTCCCTGTGTGGTACAACTATGGAGATGGGAACACATATGAGTAATCAGTAGCTGAAGGAGATATTGGAGGAGGTGACCAGGGTATTTCTGGTCAAATTAGAGGGAACCTCATCCAGTAGGGCAGTCATGCCGCACCAGAACCGTCGCAGGTGATGAAGAAGATAGAGTTGATGCCTAATGATATCAAACTTGAGAGGACAGGAAATTACTTAACTGAGGCTTGGAGGGCACAATGTGTCATATGTTATCTCTCTCTCATCCTTGGATGAGATTGTTGCATTGATAAAATTGAGAAGATCCGACAGAAGGTGATGAAAGGTGAGACCTCACTTTTGTTGACCCAAATCGGATCACAGTCAACCTAATCTTAAAAATTAACAAAACAATATTTGTCATAGTCCAATTTGATACATCGAGCTCAAAATCAATTTCTCAGCTCATTGGATCAAGATCACAGCTGCTTGGAGTTTTACTATTTTGTGTATACTGGATCTATATTTTTTATTATTCTTGAGTATAGGATGATGTACGTTGGGTCATACTGAGCACTTTGGGCTAGCCATAGCTTCATAGGTTTACTTAGCCCAAATTCCAATCAACCCATTCTTCCAAAGCCCACAAAGAACATTCTGTCCATAGAAGACAGAGTTCGGGCCGAACTCTGCCTCACACAGAGTTCGGGCCGAACTCGGTCCCCTAAAATCCAGGATGCTGATTTTTAGGTCTTGATCACTGCTAGTTGTCCAATGGCCAAAAATTTGAATTATTTATACCGAATTCTGGCCGAATTATGCCTACCCCGAACCCTATAAATAGGCCTTGGTTTCTCTCATTTGAAACCATCCACTCTTCTCTTCTTCTTCTCTTACATAGCCTATATATTCAAGAGCCTTACCTTTCCATCCACTTAGCATTCAAACTTTCCAACAGTCAAAGTTGCTCGGTACGATCCAGCTAGAAGTTTGAAGTACAAGAAGTTGTAAGTCACTTGGAAAAGTCCAAGTTTTGCCAAAGCGATCATTAAAAGAAGTTTGGTATCAGAGCTTGCCAACTTGTACTTCAATTGGTATCAGAGCTCTGTTCTCTTGTCAAGGACTAACATCCTAAGAGCTGATCCATGGCAACCACTCAACCCATGTTGTCCAATCACGGTGAAGGACAGTCCACTCATAGGCCTCCCCTATTTGATGGAATAAACTACACCTATTGGAAAAAAAGGATGAGTTTTTATCTCAAGTCGCTAGACATCGACCTGTGGACCATTGTTACCGATGGTTACAAGAAGCCCGCCCGGATAGTTGTCAATGGTGATCTCGTTGAGAAGCCCCATGACAAATATTCTGACGAGGAGAAGAAACATGCGAGTCTAGATGCGAGAGCTATTAATGCTTTATTTTGTGCAATAGACAGGAATGAGTTTAACAGGATCTCAACATGCACCACCTCTCACGAAGTATGGAGACTTCTAGAAGTGACGCATGAAGGAACCACCCAAGTCAAGGAGTCAAAAATAAGTCGTCTCACTCAAGAATATGAGGCATTCAAGATGAAGCCAAATGAGACGATCACACAAATGTTTACAAGATTCCTCGACATCATCAATCCCTTGTCTTCTCTTGGCAAATAATATACAAATCACGAGAAGATCCGCAAGATACTTAGAGGGCTACCAAAGATTTGGAACCCTAAGGTGACAGCCATCATAGAAGGAAATGATCTCACTACAATGTCCATGAAGACGTTGATGGGAAAGCTGATGACTCATGAGCTTGACCTCAAAGACTTCGAAGAGCCTGCTCCTAAGGCAAAGGAGATTGCCCTTAAAGCTCACCGTCGAAGGGCTGATCCTGAAGAGACGGATGACGACAACTCGGAAGGTGATGATCAAGCTCTCCTTGTCCGCAACTTTAAGAAATTCCTTCGCTTCAATCGAAGAAAGAAGGAACCACAAGAAGATGACGAAGAAGAGCCAACATGCTACGGCTGCAAGAAGACTGGACACGTCCGAAAAGACTGTCCATTTGTAAAAAATTGCAACCGATATGAGAAACCATACAAGAAGGCTTCCTCAAGAAAATATGCCAATACAAGCATTTAGCATGAAAGCGAAGCTAGTGAATCCGAGGAAGAAAAGGACTCTCCTCAAGACACTGCCAATGTATGCCTAATGGCAACATCCGACAAGGTAACAAGCGAAACTCTCGATGATTTCACTTTTGATGAACTTGGCGATGCATTCAATGATTTACTCAATGACCACAAGAAAGTTATTGGTAAATATAAACATGCCAAGGAGAAGATCAAAAGTTATGAAGTCGAGATTCAAAGACTCTCTTCATTGCTTGATAATATTAGAGACACTTCACCTACGGAAGTCTCAAATGAGGTGTCTAAGCTTAAATTAAGCCTACATGATGCCAAAGCACGTATTGAGAAACAAACACAAGAGATCACATCACTCAACACTGAGCTTGCTGAAGAAAAGAATAGACACAAGATCTCTATTACTAAAATTTATGGTTTGAATGGTAAGATTAGTGAACTGCAAGCTGCCTCTAAGAAATTAGAGACTAGATTGGAAAAACAGGTTGCTCAACCTCAAACCCAATCACATGAGACACACACAAGGCACAACTCTACTCAAACTAGTCAAACACGACATCCACCTGCAGCACGCAAACATGCTTACATGTACACTCAAGGGTATGGTTACATTAGGCCTGTGGTATCCCAAATCAACATCATTTGATCTCATTGGGTACTCTGATGTGATTTCGCTGGATGCAAGGTTGATCGTAAATGTACATGCAGCACGTGTCATTTATTAGGAAAGGCTTTAGTCTCTTGGTTTAGCAAGAAGCAGAATTCTGTCATACTATCCACAACAGAAGCTGAATATATCGCAGCTGGTCGATGTTGTGCACAAATTCTGTAGATGAAGCAAACCCTTGAAGACTATAACTTATCTTTTATGCACATTCCTGTATTTTGTGACAACACTAGTACTATCTCACTAAGAACCCCATATGTCACTCACGCACGAAACACATTGAAATTTATCACCACTTTTTGCGTGATTACCAACAGAATGGCACTATTAATTTAGAATTTATTGACATTGTTCATCAGTTGGCCGATTTCTTTACAAAACCATTATCCGAGGAGCGATTCAATTTTTTTTGTCAGGAATTAAGAATTTTAGATAAAACGGTTATATATTAACTTGACCTGCGTAATTATCGATTATGTCACAATTCTCTATGCTGACTTTGCTATGGGTACAAGTCGAAAGGGTCTTTCTGACAACAAGGCGTAAAAGCTTAAGCGACACGGTGCACTAGTCTTCGGACTACCGCTAGCTGGGATCCGGCCCCTTCAGCTACCCCATAGCAGCTTCATCATATTGTTTTATGTCATAACTCCTTAGTTATTATATGGTTAAATTATATTTATAGCCTGCCTCATTTGAAAATTCTAATTTTCAATCTTGTTTTTATTCTTATCTTTGACCATTTATTCAAATTTATTTCAAATCTCTTTTTTATTTCCTGCTTGAAGTTCTGGCCCAAGGGACCAGAACTCGGGCCGAACTCTGCCCTACCCAGAGTTCGGGCCGAGTTCGGTGTCCTTGTTCCAGAACCTCAGATCATTCTCAGCCGTCCATCTTTTCTTCATCATATGGCCCATGTTTCACCCGACCAGCCGACCAAAGGGACATAAATTCGAAAATATGTCTATCTCTCTCCTTCATTGTCTTCTTCCTCCATCTCCACTTATATTTTCTTCAAAACCCTAACCCTAGAAGGCTCCAATCCTTGGGACATTTTTCTCCAAACTCAAGGAAGTCAATCTTGGAGTTGTTCTCCTCCATCTTAGGTCTCTTCTAAGGTATATCTCTCTCTTTCTCTTCACATCTCAATTTTCTTTCCATGGCTCCTAGGTTGCTTGGTAAGGGTAAAAGACAAAGGAGAAGTATTGGTGAATCCTCTACTAATCCTAACCCAAACCCTCAACCTAATCCTCCACCACAACCTATTCCTCATCCTCCTCCTAACTTGGTGCACCCTTTTTTTAATCCACCTCCACCCATCAATGCCGACACGTACGATGACCGTCTTTTTGTGTCCTTAGATGCGTCCAACGCATGGTTTGCCGACTTCCGTCATCGTCGTGTCTTTGCGGGACACCCTATTAAATTTACGGTATTTTTCAATTTTCTTCCTAATTTTTGTGACTTATGTCTTGATGAGCTTGTTGCAACTCGTGAACCGATATATGTGAATGCCATACAAATGTTTTATTGCAACATGACTTATGACCGCATACGCATCTATTCACGTGTCGCCGGTGTACACATATCTTTTGATGATTTTGAGTTAGCCGACCTACGTGGTATGCCCAACCCAAACACTTGGGAACGGCTTATGATGCTCGGGACTTTGTTTTTCCCGGAGAGACCATGTTGGAGAGTTTCAAGGGTGATCTTTGTTCTCGAAATCCTTTCCCTCAAAAACTTATGGCTAAACATCTCAATAATCATTTCTATGAACTTCATCGAATTATCTTTTCTTTGGTATTGCCAAAAGCTGGATCAATAGATGAATTTACTTACTTTGAGATTACTTCTCTCTTATTTCTTCACTTTTGCGTCCCCTTCAACTTCCCTCGCACGATGATGGATTGGATGATTCGTGCTAGGCCTAAACCAAAATCTATGGTTTATACCATGTATCTTCCTTTGATCTTTCATGCCTTCCATGTTCTATTGGATCAGTGTCAGTCCTTGCCTCCTCCTGTCTTTCTGACTAAGGCAAGGAGAACTGTTGCTGCTATCGCCTCTTCTGAGTCCGATGATGCTGAGGAGCCTGACTCTCCTGTACCCTTTGTTGCTCCTGATTCACCTGCTCCTGAGTCCACTGCTACACTGGACTCTCTTCAGACTATGCTTCGCGATCGCTTCCGTTTGGAGGACGAGCGCTGGGCCGAGATGGATGATTGCTGGACACAGATGGATTACCGTACTACTCTGCAGATGAGTGCGCTCAGCAACTCCATCTACGACATTCAGTACTCTTTGGCCTCCCATCCGACGAAGCCGATTCCAATGATGCATGATCCGTCTCGCGACGGTTATCACATTGATGATTCGTGGGTTCGTTGCTATCTTGATCCGACTTCTGCTTTTGTGGATCCCCATCGTACCGGTTCTGATGGTGCGGGGCGTTCATATGCTCCTTGATGGATATGGCTATTGTACTGCTACTGATGTTTAGAATTTTTGTTTATTTTGGCACTATGTTTCTTTTGCTTATGTCTTTATGTTTTTAAACTCTATGGCTCTGTTTGCTATTAGTTAGCACTACTACTTGCATGATTCTCTTTCATTATGTGGTTAGAAATTTTTATTTCTATATTTCTGTCTCCATTTTTGCTGATTGCCAAAAGGGGGAGAACCATTGATATATGTCTTGATACTATGACCATTGCTATATGTATTAGCACTATAAATTGTGTATCCTTGGATATGTATATTTGGATGAGTATTTACAGGAAATATCAGTTTACGGGGGAGTACGATTGTCCAAGTACGGGGGAGCCATAATGTGTCCAGGTATGAATATTGGACATACAAATATCATGTTTTATCAATTATCAAAATGGGAGAGATTGTTGACCCAAACCGGATCACAGTCAACCTAATATTGAAAATTAACAAAATAATATTTTTTATAGTCCAATTTGACACATCGAGCTCGAAATTAATTTACTCAGCTCATTGGATCAAGATCACAGCTGCTTGGAGTTTTACTATTTTGTGTATACTGGAGTCTGTATTTTTTATTATTCTTGAGTATAGGATGATGTACGTTGGGTCATACTGAACACTTTGGGCTAGCCATAGCTTCATAGGTTTACTTAGCTCAAATCCCATTCAACCCATTCTTCCAAAGCCCACAAAGAACATTCTGTCCATAGAAGACAGAGTTCGGGCCGAACTCGGTCCCCTAAAATTCAGGATGCTGATTTTTAGGTCTTGATCACTGCTAGTTGTCCAACGGCCAAAGATTTGAATTATTTATACCGAATTCTGGCCGAATTCTGCCTACCCCGAATCCTATAAATGGGCCTTGGTTTCTCTCATTTGAAACCATCCACTCTTCTCTTCTTCTTTTTTCTTACATAGCCTATATATTCAAGAGCCTTACCTTCCCATCCACTTAGCATTCAAACTTCCCAACCGTCCAAGTTGTTCGGTACGATCCAGCTAGAAGTTTGAAGTACAAGAAGTTGTAAGTCACTAAGAAAAGTCCAAGTTTCGCCAAAGCGATCATTGAAAGAAGTTTGGCGTGCTCTTTTGTGAAAAGGCACGTGGTTGTAACCCTATTTCACAAATAGTAGATTTCAATCCTGAGCTAGAATTCTCAGGCCTGGACTAGTCCTCCACGAGGAAAACCAGGTTAAAAATCTTGCTGTGTTTGTGCTTGCTCTCTACTCTTTATTTTCGTATTTATTTTACTCTGATTATTTAGTTGGTGAAGAGAGTTTAAATTTTTAATTGATCATTTCTTGATATAAACTCTATTCACCCCCTTCTAGAGTTGCCAACTTGTACTTCAACTTGTTGTTCGCTCGGCATTGGTGGTTCCTAGTACTCTTATCAGTGATGATATATAGGGAGTGCTACAATTGTGGACTGCCCTCAACCCCGCGATCCTGGTCGTAGACGAGGAGGCAGAGGATAAAGAGGTAGACATACAGGCCAAGGAGGCAAGGGAGATGGCGGCCCAGGAGTCGCTCACCTAGCTGCGGCAAAAGAGTCCCATACCACTACTAAGATGACGGGAGTTGAGATGATAGAGTTGGAGGAATTACTTCAGTTCAAGCTTCAGGTTGAGAGGTCTTAGAGCAAGGGACATGTCATTCAGGATCCTACCTTAGTAACTTTACTCGTTACTTTCATACGGGCAATGGTATTCCGATTCAGGTACTTACATCCACTAAATCTCATACTGATTGGATCATAAACTCAGGTGCATTTAGGCCTATCATAGGTGCATCTAGTGAGTTTGTATTATATTATCAAAGCAAGCATATGCATCTGAGACAGTTCAGACTACTGATAGGATATCCCAACCCATCAGGGGTATTGGCTCAGTCTATTGTACTTCATATGTTACCCTACCATCAGTATTACATTTTCCTTCATTTTCGGTCAACTTACTTTTTGTTAGCTCTCTCATTGACCGATTGAATTGTACTGTTCTTTTTTATCGAGATATGTGTTCTTTCCAGGAGAAGAACATGGAAAAAGGCTTAGGACTGACATCAGGCGTGATGGTCTTTGGTACCTAGACAGGGAGGCTCCAATGCTTGCTGCTACTGTTAGTGGAGGGTCAAAGGTAGAAGCAATACTTCAACACTACAAATTGGGATCTTTATCTTTTGATAGTTTGAATAAATTAGAACCTGAGATAATGAACAAAGTATTACAAAAAAGGTTATTTTATAATGCTTGTGAACTTTGGAAGCATACACGTTCTACTTATAAAATGGTCGGTCTTCGAAGTTTTGAGCCATTTGCACTCGTTCATTCTGATGTTTCGGGACTGTATTCAGATGGTTTGTTACTTTCATTGATTTCTACTCACGTATGACCTGGATCTACATGAAGCAAAAATCTGAGGTGTACAAATGTTTTCAAGACTTTTTGACATATGTGAAGACCCGGTTTGGAGTACATATAAAGATTCTTCGAACATATAGTGGGACCGAGTACACCAACAAGGAGTTTGCTACTTTCATCTCTAGTTAAGGAACTCTTCATCAAACTACTTATCCAGACACTCCTGCTCAGAATGGAGTTGCTGAACGTAAGAGCAGGTATCTACTGGAAGTGGCATGTTCATTGATGTTCACGATGAATGTGCCTAAGTTCTTGTGGAGTGAGGTCGTTATGACAGTAGCTTATCTAATCAACATGATGTCGTCAAGAGTATTAGGGATGAAGACATGCTCTTGAGCTCGAATATTTTTAATATTTCATCCATAGTGTTTGGATGCACATGTTTTATGAAAGATCACAAATCGATGGTGAGTAAGCTGGATCTGCAAGCAGATAAATATATTTATGTGGGCTACTCATCAAGTTAGAAGGGATACAAATATTGTGTCCCACTGAAATAAGGCCATTTGTTAGCGTGGATGATGGCTCTATTGATGCTAGTAGAGAGGGAAAGAATGAGAGTGGCATCGTAGTTGGTATGATTCCATGTCCATGTGAGTTACCGAGGAGTGATGGTGTTTCAAGAGGAAATCGACAGTCACCTGATGATGTCTCAGAAGGAAACTGACAGTCAGAGGAAGCTAAGAGTATAGGGAGCATGAGCACCAGAAGCAGCATGAGCTGCCTTTTGTGCCTATGCCAATACCTACAAATGCAAATGGCCTAAGTCTTTTTTTTACAGATCCTTCTTCATCCCTTCCACCTGAGTCACCTAGTAACAATTCCTCCCCTGATACTTCTAATACTCATGTCTTACTTCGTTAAACTTCTAGAGGCAATGCTGGAAAACCTCCAACTAAGTTTAATAGTTGGGATACTAACGTTGCACATTTACTTCATATATCTCCTTTTCACCTGCATATAAGTTGTTCCTTATATCATTGCATTCAGTGCTTGTCTAACAATTGGCATGTAGCTAAGTAAGATCCTAGGTGATTAAGTGTCATGCAGGAGGAACTTCAAGCCTTGAAAAAGAATGACATGTATGAGCTAGTGCCACTGCCAGCTGGAAAGTGTGATGTTGGATGTAAATGGGTTTATACTGTTAAGCAGACTCCAGAGGGCAAGATTGACTGGTACAAGCCATATTTATTACTAAAGGCTACAGTCAAAACTTATGGTATCGACTATGACGAGACCTTTGCTCCAGTAGCAAAGATGAGCACTATGCGAGTATTGGTGTCATGTGCCGCCAATACTAGATGTCAAGAATGCCTTTTTGTATAGGGATCTCCAGGAGGAGGTGTATATGAAGATTCCACCATGCTTTGCTACTTCACAAGCAACTGGGATTGTATGCAAATTGAAAAAGTCTTTGTACAGGCTAATGCAGTCTCCGAGAGCATAGTTTGATAGATTCATGCTTGCAGTCTGTGGTATGGGGTACAGGCAGTGTAATGGAGATTATGTTGTGTTTTACAAGCACTCCAAGATTCTTATCAATGTTCTTGCATTCTATACAGATGATATTGTAACTACTGGAGACGATACTGAGGAGATCCTATGGCTGAAGAAAAGACTTGGAAAAGAATTTGAAGTCAAAGATCTGGGACAATTGAAGTACTTCCTCGAAATAAAAATTACAAGGTCATGAAAGGGTATAGTGCGTTGTCAGCAAAAGTATGGTCTGGACCTTCTTTCAGAGATGAGGATGCTGGGTTGCAAGGTTGCTTCTACTCCTATCAAGCAAAATCATAAGTTCTGTACTGAAGGTGGTGGTTCGGTGAATAAGGAGCAATATGAAAGATTAGTTGGTAGGCTTATATATTTATGCCATAGAAGACCCGATATTACTCGTGTCGTGAGTGTAGTAAGTAGATATATGCATGATCCCAGAGAGCATCATATGGAGGCAGTTCACAGAATTTCCAAGTATATTAAAAGAAGCCCAGGAAAGGGGTTATGGTTTAGAAGTTCTGAATATCTGAGAGTTGAAGATGCAACTGTGATGCTAATTGGGCGGGTTGTATGGACGATTGCATGTCCACTATAGGCTGTTGTGATTTTGTTGGAGGCAATCTTGTATCTTGGCGTAGCAAGAAGCAAGATATAGTAGCTAGGTCTACAGCTAATACCGAGTATAGGGCTATGTCAGTTAGCCTATGCGAGATGATGTGGGTGAAGAGCTTATTGTCTGAGATACGTTTATTTAGAGGAGACTTTCTGTAACTTTGGTGTGACAACAAATAAGCAATTGATACTACAAACAACCCAGTTCAGCATGATCTCACCAAACATGTGGAGGTTGATCGGTTCTTTATCAAGGAGCAGCTGAATAGAGGAATTTTGATTTGAGCTATGTGAAATCAAGGGAGTAGTTAGCTAATTGTTTAACTAAAGGTTTAAGTCCCAGAGAGTTTGATATCTTTTGTAACAAGATGAGGATGATTGATATCTATCGTCCATCTTGAGGGAGGGTGTTGAGTTATAAAGACTTATTTAGTTCAACATTGGATAGGAAAGAAGGAAGAGAGACTAGCCTCCTCCTGTATATATGTACGCTCTCTTAAATGATAAATCATCAACTACTCCTTCTACAATTACATTGCTTCAGTTTAGTAGCTGCACCCAGGACTTTGGTTCCTTTAGAGAGTTATTCCTTGCAAATTAGCATCCAATTGAGATTCGGGAGGTCGATTGTTCGATCCCCGGTGACGTGGCTTTGGTTCTATTTAACTTTGGGACTTGGTCCTTCTTTCAATATATATATATATATATATATATATATATATATATATATATATATATATATATATATATATATATATATATATATATATATATATATTTCAATATATATAGATTTTTTTTAAATATATATATATATATATATATATATATATATATATATATATATATATATAAGGTAAATATTATTACCTTCTCCTGGTATATATATATATATATATATATATATATATATATATATATATATATATATATATATATATATATATATATAAATATATATAAGGTAAATATTATTACCTTCTCCTGGTAAATAACATGAATTAGTAAATATCCAAACGGGTTACAGAATCACTCCCTAGTCTTGTTAGTAATCACATGAATAAAACTCGTAACATTATACGTGAATTTCTTTTTGTCTTTCGGAAAGGTATAATACTTGCGTACTTTTGAAAGATTCGAATTAGTATGTGAATTGTAAGTATTCTGAAGTTTCAAACATGTTCTGTATGAATTATTGAAAAAAAATGACACAAAAAATGTGCTGGTACCTATTTAATTAACCAAATTTGACAACCTGCTTAAGCATGTAAAGTTTCTAAGCTCAATAGTTCCATTTGACGGATATTTGGCGACTTTTTTAACGTATTTTATTGTACTGTGCCGATTTATACTTGTACTTTTGTCGTCCCAATTTTTTTTTTCATTCGCCGAATTGCTAACAAGGCCCCCTACTGCAATTTGCACCTAAGAACTAGCCGAACTACAAACCCACAGAAAACATCAATAATAATAAA